>OY992536.1:270921517-271081011 GCA_963921195.1 Pegoplata infirma
ACGTTATATTTGAATACTTAAAAAAAAATTTTTTGCTGCCCTCTGGTGGGCGTCATAGTGATAAAATGGAATAATCTTAACTTATAAACACTACTCTCTCCCTTTCTCCTTCCCACCCCTATATTTCCTGATCTTAACACATTCCAATGCATTTATAGACCTCCCTGAGTGGAGGTCACAAAAAAAAAATAGTCGATCAAGACTGACCTTATAATACCCTACATCAGTTTTTGTCGGGAAATGAGACCCAGATCCAAACATAGACCACATGGATCATCAGCTCTTTTCGATTGTTACACTTTAAAATCAGTGCAGGACTCGATACGGTCCAAAATAATAGAGCTAGACTCAGAGCTTCGAAGGATTTCATTCCTTGATTCGATTTGGCATTCTGAGTGAACATTTTGTGATTGCATTCCCCAATCACATTTTAGCGAATTAAATGAATTCACTTTAGACTCATTCGATTTATAAAAATCGAATGCATTCGATTTTTTTTCATTTGACTTTTAAAAATCGAATGCATTTACTTGCGAATGCAATCGATTTTTTTTTCATTCAATTTGAAAAATCGAATGGCTTATTCATTCATTGCATAAAAAACTTAAAAAAACTAACCAAGATAGAGCAAAACGGAGCCAATTTTTTCTAAATAGTATCGCTAACACTCTTCACACTTTTTGTCGTGTAGGCAGTTAATATGTGCATTTTTTAAATTTTCGGGAACACCAATTTTTTTTGGATTCAAAATTAGAGCCCATTAGGGTCATCGTATGTAAAGAGAGTCGGCGATACTATGGACCAAAATTTGGCTTCGTTTTGGTCTATCTATTTAAAAAAAAAATTGCATTCGCAGTGGAATGATAAAAAATCGAATGGATTCGATTTTTCTAGATCGAATGAACAAGAAATAGAATGCATTCATTTTTTTCCATTCACACAAAAAATTATTAATCAACAAAAATTAAATGAGTCAATCAATGTTTTGATTAAAATTTTTTGCTATTTCTTGTTACAAATTTTCAACATACCATATTTTTTTTTTTCGCTTTAATTTATTTAAATAGATTAATTCAAAAATATACAAAATAATCGGGCTTTACTTTTTTTATAGTCGGCAAAGTATTGGAAAGCATAAAAGATGAATTTTTTTGATAGTTTTGTCATAAGCTTACAGTTCATTTGTTAAATCAATCATTATTTTGGTTGACTTTAAACAAAAAATTTATCAAATTTTTTATCAAAATCGAAAAAATGTTTGATTGAAAAAGTTTTCAATCAATCACCTACAATTTGATGATTGGTATAACAATTTTTTTAATTGGAGGAATTTCAATCAAAAAATTGATTGAATCCGCGTTTTTGTTGATTGAAATTCGTTTCAAATTTTTTCTGTGTTCAATCGAATGAATTCCAAGAACTGCATTCAATGTTGATTTATGAAATCGAATGCATTCACTGACTATGAAAATGGAATGGATTTTTTTGAGAATTCATTCAAAAACGATTCCATTCTTCGAAGCTCTGGCTAGACTCTTCAAATTTGACACGAATATGTCTTATAGTCATATGTCTAATTAGACTGGCATTTTTCTGTAAAGCAAAATTTTTTCTTCTCCGATTTTCAAAGTCCTTACATTTTTTTATTCTACTAGGCCTAAACCACATGTGGTACCAATTTAAGGTCAATCGGATTAAATTAACCCGTGGCACCCGGCTGTCAAAGTTTTGGATTTTTGAAAAATAAAAAAAATATATCTTTCGACACATTATATTTGTTAATTTTGATGTGCTGAGCACGAATATCAAAAAAAAAAATTAAAATCGGTCGAACAGTTTTCGAGATATCGCTATTTAAAATTTCCAAAAAGTGGCGGGTTTTTCCTACGTTCAAGAAATTTTTAAAAAAAAAGTCTCAAAATTTCATTCCGCCGACTTTTTTGTAGAGCTTGAGACAATCTTTCATTTAAAACTAATTTGAGCCAAATTCGATCATTTTAACCCGTGGCGCCCTTCGATCAAGGTTTTGGACTTTTGGAAAATTTCCACCAAAATTTTGGATTTTTGAAAATGAAAAAATAAAAAAATAAATATCTTGCGATACATTATTTTTTATTAATTTTAGCATGCTGAATACGAATATTAAAAAATTTATAAAATCGGTCAAACGGTTTTAGAGATATCGCCATTTAAAATTTGTCAAAAAATTGCAAAATGGGGGGTTTTTTCTACGTTAAAGATTTTTTTTTGTTTTAAAACTAAAAAATTTCTTTATTTTAAACCTTTTATAGAGCTTTACGCAATCTTTCATTTAAGCTTAATTGCAGCCAAATTCTATCATTTTAACCCGTGGCACCCTTCGATCAAAGTTTAGGGTTTTTGGTAAAAAGTTTCTAAAAAGCCAAAACTTTGATTGATGGGCGCCACTGCTTAAAATGATCCGATTTGGCTCAAATTAGTTTTAAATGAAAGATTGTCTCAAGCTCTACAAAAGGGGTCGACGGTGAAATTTTGAGACTTTTTTTAAAAAAATTCTTGAACGTAGGAAAAAACCGATCGAGCGATTTTAATTTTTTTTTTTTTAATATTCTTGCTCAGCGCATCGAAATTACAAACATGATGTGTCGAAAGATAAAATTTTTTTTAATTTTATTTTTAAAAATTTTTAAGAAATCCAAAACTTTGACCGCCGGCGCCACGGGTTAATTTAATCCGATTGACCTCAAATTTGTACCACATAAGTTTAAGACCTAGGACAATAAAAATTTGCCCGGACACTTGGGAAAATCGAAAGATGACAAAAAAATGCCAGTCTAATGTCTTATAGTCATAGTTATTAAATGGGCGAAATCGGACCAAGTGGAAAAAAGGTCCCCCTTGAAGAACTAAACCAAACTCTACAAAACGTAATTTTTTGGGGTTTTTGTCCTTCAACGTCAACATTTTTATATCAGAAGAATTTCAAAATACTGCTCTTAGATCCATGGAATTCAAAATATATTTTTCTCTGCCTGCCCCTTTTTGTGGTCGGGAAACACACGTTTTTGTAAAGACTCCTTAAACTCAGTGAAATGATAAAAACCGATCATAAGTGGTAGAGTGGTAGATATTCATCGGAAAGGCCGATTTTTTTTTTTTATTATTTCTTTGTAATTTTTTTAATTTCTTTTTTTTTTTTAATTAATGAAAATACCCTCCAACCACAGTATGGGGGTATACTCACTTTGTCATTCCGTTTGTAACGCATCGAAATATCTGTCGAGGACCCCATAAAGTATATGGGGCATTCCATGTCAAATCGGACACTTTGAAATTTTTTTTTTTTAGATTTTCCCAATTTGTTACCAGTTTTTAGTACCCTTCGAAAACTCCTTCGTGGTAAATTTTCAGATTTTTTTGATGACCCGTTCAAAAGTTATCGAATTTTTAAAAATTGGTAGTTTGTTCCATTACTCAAACTTCTTTTACTCATAACTTCTTCAATAATGGTCCGAATTTCAATTTTTTTTTTTTTTCAAAAATTTTGTTTTTTT
The DNA here is from genome assembly GCA_963921195.1 of Pegoplata infirma. Lineage (NCBI taxonomy): Eukaryota > Metazoa > Arthropoda > Insecta > Diptera > Anthomyiidae > Pegoplata > Pegoplata infirma. The sequence continues at coordinate 270,925,051 of OY992536.1, forward strand.
ACGTACTTTTAAAAAAAAATCCTAAAAAATTCTTAAAAGCGCTCTAGTATGCGATTTTTAAGTTTTAAAATTTAAATCTCATTTTTGAAAATGTTTGTACTATTCGATTTTTTTGAAATTTTTTTGTGTAAAACATCTATCGTTTCTACAAATTTTTTGCCTAGGAGGATCGTGGATAACGATTATTACCCTTTTTTTTAATTTTTTTGAAAAAATTTTATTGTAATTTTTCAATCTTAAAATCATTAATTTTTACGTCTTAACATTTCTTTGTAACAAACACAGAAAGAAATAAAAAAAAAAATTTGAGTAAATTTTTAATACTATTGAGTAAAAAATTACTCAATTTTCCACCAGTAAACGATTTAATAGTATTGAGTATTTTTAATAAAAATTTATTAAATGTTTGCCAAAAAAATTTGAGTAAATTTTTAATTGACACTATTAAGTGCAGGAACAGAACAAGAAGCACCACCTTTTAAAAACAGAACAAGTTTTATTTCACATCGGCGCCGGCCACCGGTGTAATCTGCCAAACCGTATGGAAAAAGTCGTGCCGGGCTTATTCTGTTTCTACTCTAAAAAAAACAAAGTTTAAAAAAATTTCATATTTTTTTACAAAGAAAAAAAAACATGTTTTTTTCAAACTTTACCAAATATATTTTTGTCTTAAAGACATAAAAAAATTTTATAAATATGATTACAAACTTTCATGTATATATACAAAAAACTATAAACTAAACGAGAATTAAAAAAACTAAGAAAATTCCAAAAAAAATTAAAAAAGCTATTAAATTCTTATTAAATTATTTACTCAATTTGTTTTTAAATTTTTGAGTAAATTTTTAATTGCGTCAATTAAAAAATTACTCAAAACTTTTTTTAAATTTAAACAAGTGATTACTCAAATTGTTTTTCCCCATATTTTTTTCTGTGAACTAATACCCTATCTCCAATTTCTAAGGGGGCTCCTACACAAAACGACATTTTTTAAAATTTGCTCCAACCGCTCTAACTGCCCTAATAGTGCCCTTAGAGCAATAAAATGTATGACCGACCCACAATATTTTTTTAGTCCAAACATTTTTTCTGAACACACCTACCCTCTATCTCTAATTGTTAAGGTGGTCCCCATAAATTTTTTTTTATTTTTTGTAAATTTGTTTTATTTAATCAGCTTCTTCCGGAACGCACCATTGGACCGGTAGAAGCTGACCATTCGAGCAGTAGAAATGATTTTAAGATTGGAAAATAACAATAAAATTTTTTCAAAAAATTTTAAAAAATAGTAATAATCGTTATCCCACGATCCTCCTGGGCAAAAAATTTTTAGAATCGATAGAAGTTTTACACAAAAAAATTTCAAAAAAATCAAAGAGTACAAACATTTTTAAAAATGAGATTTAAATTTTAAAACTTAAAAATCGCATACTAGAGCGCTTTTAATAATTTTTTGGATTTTTTTTTTTTTTTAAAGTACGTAAAAAACAAAAATTTTGAAAAAAAAAGTTTGAAATTTGGACCATTATTGAAGAAGTTATGAGTAAAAGAATTTTGAGTAAAGAACAAACTACTAATTTTTAAAAATTCGATATCTTTTGAACGGGTCATCAAAAAAATCTGAAAATTTACCACGAAGGAGTTCTCGAAGGGTACTACAAACTGTAAACAATTTGGGAAAATCTAAAAAAATAATTTTCAAAGTGTCCGATTTGACATGGAATGCTCCATATATATTATTGATCCATGAACGATTCTAAGACATTCTGTGAATGTCCGTCCGTCCGTATGTAGATGGCACGATGCAGTCCAAAATAAAAGAGCTATCCTCCTTAAATTTGGCACGTATATATCTCATGTTCCTAGGCAGGTTAAGTTCGTAAATGGGCAAAATAAGACCAGGGGCAAAAAAGTTCCCCCTTAAGGAACTAAACCAACCCATGAAAAACAGGATGTTTTTAAGTGTTTTTTTATATTTTTCTTAAACAAATGAACATGTTTATGCAAGAAGAAGTTTAAAGTCCCGCACTAGGGGGACTAAAAAATTTATTTTTTTCCCCGCCTATTTTTAGGGCGTGGATATAAAAAAAATTATTTAAATAATGATAAAATTTTAAAACTTTAAGAGCAGAAAGCGTAATAAATAAACTAGTAAAAAATTTTCAAGAGGGGGAGGTGTCCCCCACAGCCCCCATCAAAGCCCCTCACAAAAAAAAACGCCCCTGGATTATTTTTTAACATGTTGGAGGGTAAACAGATTCGGCACAGCCGAATTTAACACTGTCACTTGTTTTTATACCCTCCAACTACAGTATGGGGGTATACTCACTTTGTCATTCCGTGTGTAACGCATCGAAATATCGGTCGGGGACCCCATAAAGTATATATATTATTGATCAGTGATCGATTCTAAGACATTTTACTTACCGATGTCCGTCCGTCCGTCCGTCCGTCTGTAGTTAACACGATGCAGTCCAAAACAAAATAGCTAGACCCTTAAAGTTTGGCACAAATATGTCTTATGTTCCTAGGCAGGTTAAGTTCGGAAATTGGCCAAATCGGACCAGGGGGAAAAAAGTTCCCCCTTGAAGAACTAAAACAACCTCTCAAAAAATACACTTTTTTACATGTTTTTTTTTGTATTGTTGTTAATTAAATGAAACATTTGGTATATTTATCGCGATGCGAAGGTGCTCTGAACGTCCCCCACTGACCCCCCCCCCCCAAAAAAAAAAAAAACCCCCCTGACGAATTTTTGTTTTTAATTTTTTTTACATTTTGGAGGGTATAATAGATTCGGCACAGCCGAATTTAACACTCTCACTTGTTTTTTTTTAATTTTGTTTTTCTTCTTCTTCTTTTATGTCAACCCTTTTTGGTCAACCTGATGACATTTCTTGAGAACAAGTGATTTTTAAGCCCAGTGTTGCAGTGCAGTGCAGTGAACCACCACTTGTTTTGTTGTTTTACCAACAAAAAAGGGCTGAATTGAATGTATGATTATTTAAAAACATATTTTAGTTTTTTTTTTTGGTGGTGAAAAGTTACTGCCCACAGGAAAAATCAATAGATGAAAATTCCATTATTTACACATACATACATCCACACGAATAGACACATACGCATTATTATACCACACACACACACATACACCCAGGAAAACACTCATTGAGGTTGACGACAATTTTGTTTAATTTTTTGTCGATATTTGTTTCACAGTGTATGTGTATGTTTAAGTAGATTTGGTAAACTCTATGTAATGCCATGTTCATAATGTTTGTTATTATTATTTTTTTTGTTAAGAACAACTACGTTAAACAGGGTGGTGCAAACAACATTCTGTGAGACAAACAAGCGACAGAACGGAAAGACGAATGTATAAATGACACATGTGTTTTACGTCTCACCACATAATTCAAACACAAATACATACGACATAGTAATATTTGTTACAGAAAAATTGTTACATATACAATTTAATATTGTTGTCGTATGATGTTGATGATTATAAAACCCTTTTTTTCGACACCATTTACAGGTGTAATTCGAAAAAGTTGAGATGTAATTTGAAGATTCCATTTGTATTCGAAGATTTATCGACTCATAACCTTTAATCGTACATTCATCAGCAAATTCATTCCCAAGGACCCCACTATGTCCAGGGACCCAGATTAGCTTGACTATGTGCTGACTGTTTCCAAACGATTCCCGATTTTACGATTGTTTGATTCTAAGGCCTTCAGAGCTGCAAGTGTATCCACGAATATGGTAATGGCGCAAGAACGTCAGACCCGTTTTATTAATTATTACTTGCAAGTACCTCAGCCTGGAAAACACTACACTTATCTGGAAGTCGAAATAAATCCCCGATTTCGAGGTATTCCGAACCCGTACCCATCTCCATATTCGATCCGTCTCTAATGATTAAGATCGCATTCTGTGTTATGACAGAGTTTTCACTCAGTCTTCCCTAGTTGGTATTTGGACTTCGAAGGTTCTGTCAAAGTTAGTCCGCGGTGAGATATAGTGGGTTTTCTGTTCCAGTTCCGTCCCTCCAGCTCTGTTTTAGTTCCATCCTGCCCGTTCCCAAGAGCGCTGCTTAAGCATTTGCGATTTTTTTTAACCTGAGAGCCGTAAACAAACAACACAAAAGCTCACACGTACATTAACTGTCCCTTTAATTGTCATTTCCTACACCCTCTGATCAAAAAATTTTTACTTCTTGAACCACCCCGATTCTCTAAGATATTCTGCTAGAGATGTCAATGGGACACCGTTTAGGCAATCCAGTTCATTAAAAAATCTGTGCACCAAATACTTAAGGCGGCTTCTCATCAGACCCGGCTATTCACATAACGAGTGCTTCACTGATTCTTCCTCCTCCACTTCCCCACAGCTTTTACAATAGTCTTTATCAGAAATTCCAATACGCACAGCCAGTTGGCAAATTATAATTATTATAGGTTACGGCAGTGGCCACATGGTTCGCGATATTCTGCACGTAGTCAGTGATACCCACCTATCCTTTATTCTATTCTGAAATAATCTATCAATTTCGTTCATCAATTCAACTATGGGAACTGAGATGTCAGGTTCAACACGTTCCCCACCAATTCCGAGCCATTTCTCGCACATTCATCAGCCAATTCGTTCCCAGCGACACCAATGATTCCACGAAGGGATTGTATACAATTCCTAACGATTCCCGATTTAACAGTGTTTTATTCCTTGTGCATTCAGAATACACTCCTGAACTCGTACCCATCTCCATCTTTGATCCGTCCTTAAAGATTGAGATCGCATTCTCTGTTGTGACAGAGTTTTCCGCTCAGCCTAAGCTAGTTGGTATTTGGACTTCGAAGGTTCTGTCAAAGTTCGTCTGCGGTAAGACATAGTCGGTTTTCTGTTCCAGTTCCGTCCCATGTCCTTAAGAGCGTTGCTTAAGCATTTGCGACTCAACCTGACTTAACCTGAATATCTCTTGGCGTAGATATTCACGGGCTGAATGATTTAATAGCACCAGTGATACCCACACACATCAGTCGTTGTACCTTCTGTAGGTCGCAGAGATATGATTTCTTATTCACTGCTCTTCACCACACAAGGGCACCGTAGATAAGTATTTTGTCTAATTATGGCACAATACATCCATTGGATAATATACGGTTTTTGACCCAACCTTCTTCCAAAAGTTCTCCTGCTGGTGTAAAAAGCACAAAACGACTTTTTCATACAGAGGAAAGTATTACTTTTCCAAGAAATTAGATAATTTCAGGGTGATTCCATCTAAATTGGTAAGAACAAACCTGGGTATCTTAGTCCTTTTTGTGAACAAGACTAGAAGTTCGGTTTTGGCAGGATTAACTCCAAAACTGTTGTCCTTTGCCCACGTCGAGAGAATCTTAAGTACTGATGGTTCATTGCGTTTCACAGGGAGTCCTTTCCCCCGTCTTGTATAATACCAACATTTTTAAAATCTCGTCCCCACCTCCAGGCTTAAAACTGATATCCTATGCCGATGACTGCACAAGGCACTGTCAGGGTATCGAATCCCTGCTGGAATAGCTTAATGGCTTTCTCTCAACACTGCGCGACTTTTTTGGCAGACAGGAACCTCGCCACACTTTTCACAACGTGGTCTAAAGAGGTTGACAACTCAATATCCACATAAGTGGACAGAGAGTTCCCACGGTGAAAACCCAAATATTCTAGGGGTTCACTTTGATAGCCTCTTTATGTTTACGAGACATGCTGAAGAGATGACCAGGCGAGTTATTTTAAAATCGCTAAAGACTAACACATTGGGCAAAGATAAGTAGATTATCTTGACTACATACAAAGCCATAGGTCGTTTCTTTAGCCGCCCCGATCTGGTCGCCGTCCGTTAGCGGCACGCAATGGACAAATTTTAAACTGGTAACAGGATGCCATTTAGTGACGTCTGAAGACCACCTACATGAGGAGACCAAAATTCTGCCCGTTCCGAGCCACTGTTCCCTTCTCACTCGTCAATTTGTTGTTGGCTTTTATATGACCTAGCACCGCAACTATGCTAGCGTCGTAGGTACGTCAGCACCGGATGAAAGACAGGTTAAGTTCGACTTGAGAAATCGGACGTAGGTCACCTTACCAATCTGCTGCAGAGCGGCCACCTAAAAAAGTGGCAGGCCCGTCTCCACTCCGAGATCGTCTCTGAGTCCATTGGGAGGATAAGAGACAATATCGTACTAGGTGACAGTCCCACTTCCCTGCCTGCCACGTAAGGATTCGTACGACATTGCCCCAACTCAGATCAGGTTACTCTAGGGAGCTGAACAGTTACCTGAGCAGAGTTAACTCGGACGCCTGCTCTCTTCGCAACGTTGCACCCCATAACACTATATACGTATTCAAGTGGCCGCTCCGGCCCACCACACTAACTCTAACTAACAGGTCATTATGGACCAATCCAGTCGAGGCAGCTTACAACCTTGAACTGGAAAGGTAACCTATTCAATTTCTCCCATTCTAATTTCCCCTTCCATCCCCAATGGAAAATTTTAAATAACTTATAATCTACTAATTGACAACTCCTGTGGACGACACAACAACAACCACCTTGATACCCATTCCGTTGAATGACTCGAGGATCTTATTTATTACAATATTCCATGAGGAGGGATGACTCCTCCTTGTGGAGTGCCCCTAAATACGAATTTCTTCGCTTTACCATAACCTATGGAACTGGTAACAATGACCGCCATCTCGTTGTAGCAAAATATACTTAAATTCTAGTGTAAATCGAACCCACGACCCCCACGTTCAAAGGCTATCATGCTTCCAACTAACCTACAGTAGCCACATTTGAAATGAAAATAGGAATACATTCCACACTCTGCTTAAGGTTAGGTTAGATTGTAAGAGGTTGCTGACGTTTTACGTCAGGACACATAGACTCTGAGGTCCATTGTGATACCACGGGACTGCAATAGGTTTCCCTACTGGTCCCTGCCGTTAAACCAATTAGAGCTTCTTATGAAACTCCTAAGATATTAAATTTTGACATCTGACAAATGGAACTCCTAAGATCGTGCAGCTCCCTAGATCCCAGTGAAGCAAGATTCTGGCCAGAAAGTGCCGGGCAATGGCAGATGAAGTGTTCGAATGTTTTCAACTCCTCTTCATCCATGAAACTCCGGTAAAAGTCATTTGACAGTATCCGGTAACAGCAACCACCGTCGAAGTCTTTCCTCTTGCATGCGAAATCAGCTCACTTATGCGCTTCTGATTTGGAAAAGGCCAGATTTGTCGTGTTGTCCACACGTCCATCTATTTCCATATCACTGATTAGTCTACGTCGCGGAACAAAGCCGTTGATTTTGCTTGCAAGTTTCTAGAGGCATACCAACACATTCTAATTCGGTTGGAACCTGTAAGGTAGTTCCCAGTATTGCAAGCTCATCGGCTTTGAAATTCCCTGAAATGTCTCTGTTCCCTGAAATGTCTCTGGGACCCAAATGAGTCGTATGTCAAATTGCTTTGTCATCTCATTTGAAGACGTGCGGCAGTTAACGGCAGGTCTTGTTCTCAGAAACATTGACTCCAGAGACTTGTCCGCCGATTGACTGTCAGAATATATGTTGACTGTGGTTGCCCATGGTAAGCTGCTTATGGTAAGCACAGTTCACAGTTTTTGAAATTGCAAACTTTCATTTGGAATAGGTGTATTCTTCTTATTGCTGTTGTTTGATTATCGTTTGCTGATGTTGTTGACGATGACGAAGACTAACGATGATGATGCTGCTAATATTGAAAGGAATCCTTCCTTCCTGTACAAGTTGTTGTTGGTTGAATTGGTTTGGTTGGCTTTTCTTGGTTGGTGCTGTTGTAAACATCGTCATCATAATCATCATATTTGAAGCGTAAACTTCAAACAAATTATACAACTGAGCATTTGTTCGTTTTGGTTAAATACGTTTGTCTGTCTGTCTGATTGTATATTTATTTTGTTCACATATTATATTACTGTAATTCAGATACATATAACTGAATTTTCTACTACATACTTTGAATTTTATGTCTATTATAGTCAAACAGATTTCAAACCTAAAACACTGTTACAGTTCGTTGACTTTTTGATTTGAACAGAAACAGGGAATCGCAAAGACAATATTTTGAGAATGGGTTTGACAAAATGTTACTTTATGTAAAGAAAACTTAATTTTAAATAAAGATAAACTTGAAATATCGGTTCAGAAGAAAAATCGTTTCTTATTGGGGGGATAATGTAGCTTACAAGGGAAGTCTCCCTAGTGTCACCCGCGGATCTTTATGGAATTGGTTTTATTTTGTAGATCAGAAAAAATAAAGGGACACGTATTTTTTTATAGCGGCCCAAATTCATATTTAGGGGGTAAAAAGGAGGGGGGAAGACAAGGCCATTTTTCAGTTTTTTTCGTTTATCTCCTATATTATGCAAAGAAACCTAGTCATGTTACATACCAAATGAAAGGTCTTTGGAAAACCTATCTACGTGTGCTAAGAACGTGTCCAAACATGCACAATTTTTCTTCATATTGAGTAAAATACCAAAATTTTAGGACATTTTTGTTAATTAGTCGAAAAATATTAACTTCTTTGGCCCGTTGTTAGCACCACGAGATAGGCATTTTTAATACCTTTAATCTGATACCACACATGCCTATATTAATTTTGTTTAAATAGGCGTAAATCGTAAAAAACTGAAAAAGGTCAATTTCCTCCCATACAAATCGACCCACCCTAAAAATGAGTTTGGGCCGCTAAAAAAAAATACGGGTCGAATTAATTTTCGTTCTTAACAACATATCCAAATTTCATGAAGATCGGAGGGTGACACCAGGGAGACTTCCCTTGTTAGTTGGTATGAAACAGAGGGTCGTGGGTTCGATTCCCATCAGAACCCTTGGTCAATTTCGCTACAACGAGATGAGAATAATATGTTTCAAAAGAAAAGAATTTTCATAGTTTTTGGTTTTCAAATTAAAAAAATGTCACCTACTTGGTTGACAATAGTTATGACAACCATACGTATGGTTATTTAAAAAAATATTTTTTTGTTTTATTATTCATCAACAACAAACGCTGACAAGTCAAGCCAGGGCAAGCCCCTTATTACAACCAACAATAATATCAACAATATATGAAAAACATGCACTTTAGGCTGTCCCGAAAGTAAAGTATTTTTGAAATCTTTCCTTCATAAATATTTAATAAAATTTTTTATTTAAAATTTATGAAAAAAAAAATTGAATACATATTTTTTTTAACTTATAATTTTATTTTATAACTGAATTTTTATTTAGTTCGGTTTGAGTCCATATTAATTATTTCTCAAAAATAATCATTTTTCTTGTACAATGAGAAATCAGCGCTTTTCGATTGTCACACTTAATTTGTACCAAAAATCAGATATTTGTTTTACAAAATTCACTTTAACAAAAATTTAGGAACTGACAAGTGTTAATCCCAAATTTTATTTTTAAATTTTCCGACCATTATTTGCATCCTTTGAAATAAGAAATCTTTTGTTTAGGACAGGCTAATTAATGCACATGATGTTGAATATATGTAGACTACAATTTGTTAAGACCTCCCGGCCAAATAATTATTATTATTAAACCACAAAATGTATATGAAAGAGGTACATACATGTATTTCATATGACTGAACAAATGATTATATTAATGCCAGAGATGGGCGCTGGTCAAGTGATATTCTTGTCTCACTTAAATACCTCAGACTAACACGAGTAACTTAAATTTTTCTCACGCGCACAAAGACTAACGAAAATTTTCTGTTTCAAACAGCTCAAAAGAATCCTGCAAACTCACGAAACTAACTTTTTCAAACACGTGAGTAAAATTTTCTTTCACAAACACGCGTGATCCATGACCCTTGTGATCCATGTGAATCACGAAAAAATCGTGTCACGAGCGTATCTCTAGCAGACATGGGCGTTTATGATTACAATTGTGTAATTGATTACAGTTTCAATTACAATTACATGTAATTAGTAATTGAGTTTTTTCAATTACAATTACAAGTAAAATTGAAAATTTTCAATTACTAATTACATCTAATTGTAATTGAAACTGTAATCAATTACATAATGTAATCATTAACGCCCATGTCTGTAACTTACCCTAAAGTGCCCCTAGGGGAGCCAAATGTATGACCGACCTTTCATGTAATTGTAATTGAAACTGTAATCAATTACACAACGTAATCATTAACGCCCATGTCTGATCTCTAGTCGCGTTTGTGTTGCTAGTTATTGGACTAGCTCATGCTCTCATTTCTAATCAATGTCAAAATTCTTAAAAGGGAGTAAGAGTAAAGTAACAAGCTCCAAATTTTTAAAAATTCGTTATGTTTTGAACGGGTCACCAAAAAATTTGCCGCGAAGGAGTTTTCTAAGAGAGGGGAAGATTTAAGGAACAAGCTACAAATTTTTAAAAATTCGATATTTTTTGAACGGGTCATTAAAAAATTTGCCACGAAGGAGTTTTCGAAGGGTACTAAAAACAGTAAACAAATTCGGAAAATGACGATGCACAGAAGTCACGATGCAGTCCCAACCAAAAGACTCCTGAAGGTTAGCACGAATATGTCTTGTTATGAATAGGCTTTTTAAGTTCGGAAATGAGCAAGATCTGATCAAGGGGAAAATAGTTATTAAACCAACCTCTGAAAAACGCTATATTTTTATACCCCTCAACCACAGTATGGGGGTATACACACTTTGTCATTCCGTGTGTAATGCATCGAAATATGTCTAGGACCCCATAAAGTTTATATATTATTGATCAGTGATCGATTCTAAGACAATCTAGCGATGCCCGTCCGTCTGTGGAAGACGATACAGTCCAAAATAAAAAAACTAGACTTCTGAAGGTTGGCACGAATATGTCTTATTGTATTGGGCTGGTTAAGTTCGAGCATGGGCAATTTGGGATCAGGTGGAAAAAAGTTGCCCTTTAAGAACTAAACCAACGTCTGAAAACCCCTATTTTTATACCCTACACCACTCTGTGGTACAGGGTATAATGAGTTTGTGCTGATGTTTGCAACTACCCGAAATATTGGTCCTAGACCTACCTTCAAGCATACCGATCGACTCGGAATTTCTTTTTGAGTCAATTTAGCGATGTCTGTCCGTCTGTCCATCTATCGGTTTAAGCACGATACAGGTCGCAATTTTCAATCAATTGACTTGAAATTTAAAACTTAAGCATCTTTTGGCCCAAGGACGAAGCCTATTGAAATTGGAGAAAATCGGTACCTGTTAAGACCTAGCCCCTATACAAACGCCCCCTTTGGATTCAGCTTAAATGACTCTAATAACCGTATTATAACAGGTAAACAAATTTTGTATGCACGAATCACCATTTTAAATTTCAAAGGAATCGGGTCAGTCCTTCTGATAGTCCCCATACAAACCACCCTCCCGATATTCACACAATTCGGTCAAAATTCATAAAAATGGAAATATTTGATAAAAAAAATTATTTTTAGGTGTTAAACGTGCACTTTAGTAACGTAATCAAATTGGAATATATTTGGAGCATTTTTGGACTTAGTCCCCCTTATATAAATTTCGATATTCAATTAAATCGGTCTATTAAAAAAAAAGAAAAACAATTCCACTAAAATTTGATCTGTATGTGCTTTCTACACTAAATAATGATCTAACAAAAGACAGATCCAATCGGTCCATGTTTGGACTTGGGACCCATTTTCGGGAAAACACTGGTGTTGGGTATCATATGGTCGGTCTTGACCGACTATAACTTTCTTACTTGTTTTTATTTATTTTTTAATACATTTATTCAATAGTTTTATTTTAATATTATTTTAATTATTTAAAAAAAATAAAACATTTAAAAGGCAAAAAATAGAGATGGGCGCGTAGTGATTTTTGACTCACACTCATTCACGCTCGCGACAGGAGTTTTTGAATGACGTACACTCACTCACGACCATATTTTTTCTACTCACACTCACTCACAATCACGTGAGTAAATTTAATACAACTCACACTCACGAAACTCTTATTTATAAAAAAAAAAATTAAAAACTAAAATTTCAAAAATCTTTCAAACTTTTTAGCAAAATTTAAAGTTTTGCAAAATTTAAATTTTTTTTTTTGCTTTTTTAAGCCAAATTTTACAATTTTTTGTTGCTTTTTTTGGAGGAAATATGAAGAACAAATAAATCACGCAAACTCACGCAAAAAAATCAACTCACGCACACTCACTCACGCAAAAATCTTACTCACGCACACTCACTCACGCAATTTTTTTCCCCACTCACACTCACTCACAATCACGTGAGTAAAATTGAATTCAGTCACACTCACGCGTGATCACACATGAATCACGTGAATCACGCTCTAAAGAAAATCTTCACCAACACGATGAAATTTGTCATCAAAACTGATGACAAGAAGTGAAGAAACCGTTTCATCAATATGATGAAGCAATTTTCTTTGAGTGTATTACATAATTTTTTTTAAGTGTAGGTTTTTATACAGGCGTTTTTTTGCACATTTAATTATTATTTACCAACAATCACATGTTTAACAATTTTTATTAATAAATCCTCAAAATATCAGTCATTTTATATAAACTAATATTAGGACATTTACTTCCTGCTTTTGTTAAAATAAAAACTTTTGTAAAAATAAAACCGCAAACCAATATAGTGCTCACAGGGTTAAGGTTTCAGGAAGGGTCGGGAACAATTCTGTGGTCATTCAGCAGATTTTTCACTTTCAAATAAATTTGGTAATTCTTAATAAAAGAATGCAACCCTGTTTCCTTACTTTTAAATAATGAAAGCTTCCGTTACTAAACGTTTATTAATTTTTTTTGTCTGTTTGAAACACAAATATTCTTAAATAATTTCGAGAATATCTGGGAACACTACGGGAGCACTTTAAAAAATTTTCCAATTTCCAGGTCTAGAAAATTCCCGGGAAAACCCACAACCCTAACAATCATCTACACACACCCCTTTTTTTAAATACAGAAAATATGGCTCGCAAAACAATGCCATAAAAACTTAACATGACGTTGTTAACTTGACCAGTTTATACGGTGGTATTTAAATCAACGTCATCGTCATTCTGCAACATCAAGTTGATTTTATTTTTTTTTATTATTCAAAATATTATTTATGATGAATTTTGCAATATTTCTTTTTTATACCCTACACCGCTTTGTGGTGCAGCGTCTATAGAGTTTGTGCTGATGTTTGTAACTACCCGAAATATTGATTCTAGATCCACTTTCCGTCCGTCTGTTCATGTAAACGGTGTAAACAAGATACAGTTCGCTATTTTTAATCAATTTACTTAAAAATTTAAATTAAGTCTCTCTTCGCCCAAGGATAAATCTAATTGAAATTGGAAAAAATTGGTCCATGTTTAGACCTAGCCCCCATACAAAGGTCCGCTTTAATATTAACTCTTTAAATCGTATTATATTAGATATCCTTCCGAAATTTCGTAGTTAAAAGTGTTTTGTATTCAAAAATCTTAATTCCGATTTTTAAAGGAATGGAAACAGTTTTTCTTGTAGCTCCCAAACAAATCACCCTCCCGATATTCACATAAATCTCTCAAATTTTCGCCCGATATTTATTTAAAACGGTTTATTGGCAACTAATAGAAACCTCGGATTTGACAAAAGATAGTTCAAATCGGTTTATGTTTGAACTTGGGACCCATTTTCGGAGAAACACTGGTGTAGGGTATTATATGGTCGATCTTGACTGAGTATATTTTTTTACTTGTTTTTTTGCTGATATGTTTTTTTATATAAAAAATCATCTTTCATATGTTGTTTATGTACGAGCAGCATATTAATTGTGGATGTCATCAGAAATAAAACATAAAAGTTAAAAAAAAAAACCTTTACAAATTTGTATATGCAACATTTGCGGTTTGTTTTTGTTTGGCGCCAAGGCATTAACCCGTCATCATCGCCATTGCTGGAATCATCATCATAATAACAAAAACTTTTGAAAAAACACCGGTTAAAAATATTGTATTTTAACTATTCTGCTTTTATGTTTTTTTTTTTTTAATTTTTACTTTAATTGTCCACTTGTTTTTATTAACACAGTGCTACAACCAAAATCGGAATGGGATGAAACCAAAAGCAAATGAAAGCTGACATATTCCATAACAAAATCCACAAAGCTTTTTTTGTAGTTCAGCGCTAGATTTTTTTTACACGCATTTAAAGTTGGTGAACTTTTATTATAAATTATAAATAATTGCTTGAAAACTGTATAAGTGGCGTATGCTTAATTTTGTAATTGCCTTTTAATAACAATCATACGCAACGGTGTACAGTGGTATATTTTAAATAACTTGGCTATTCAGTAAGTAGGTACAGAACCGATTGCAGCGAAATTCATACCGGTTATTGCTAACTTAATTTCAAGCTTAAGTTTGGACACTGGACCCAACATGTATAATAGGGGCACCACCAGGGGCTCCTAAAGTAGGACATGTGTAGAACACAACAATTTTAAATGCTTTAAATTCACCATCTTTAAATGCGTGTTAAAAATTTTTAACTATTTTTTTTATAAACAATTTTTTACCAAAATTTTTTTATAAAAACAAAAATTTGTGAAAAATTTTTTATTGAAAACAAATTTAGGTAAAACATTTTTTTATAAAAAAAGTTTTTTGTAAAAATTTTTTATAAAAAAAAGTTTTTGTAAAAATTTTTTATAAAAAATTTTTCAACAATTTTTTTGTATAAAAACTTTTTTATAAACATTTTTTTACCAAAACTTTTTTTATAAAAATTTGTTCACCAATTCCACGAGCATATTTTTTATATCTTCCACTCTAGTGATAGATGGTATAAAGTTTGTCATTCCGTTTGTAACACCTCGAAATATTGGTTTATAACCACATAAAAAATTTGAAACGAATTTCAATCAACAAAAACGCGGATTCAATCAATTTTTTGATTGAAATTCCTCCAATTATGAAAATTGTTATCATCAAATTGTAGATGATTGATTGAAAATTTTTTCAATCAAACGTTTTTTCGATTTTGATTCAAATTTGATCAATTTTTTGTTTATAGTCAATGAAAATAATAATTGATTTAACAAATTAATAGCAAGCTTAAAACAAAATTATCAAAAAATTCACCTCTTTTTTTTTTTTCATCATCAATAAAAACAAGTTAGAGTGTTACATTCTGCTGTGCAAAATCTTTTATACCCTCCAAAATGTAAAAAACAATATTAACAAAAATGTTAATGTTAATGTTAATGTTAATGTTAATGTTAATGTTAATGTTAATGTTAATGTTAATGTTAATGTTAATGTTAATGTTAATGTTAATGTTAATGTTAATGTTAATGTTAATGTTAATGTTAATGTTAATGTTAATGTTAATGTTAATGTTAATGTTAATGTTAATGTTAATGTTAATGTTAATGTTAATGTTAATGTTAATGTTAATGTTAATGTTAATGTTAATGTTAATGTTAATGTTAATGTTAATGTTAATGTTAATGTTAATGTTAATGTTAATGTTAATGTTAATGTTAATGTTAATGTTAATGTTAATGTTAATGTTAATGTTAATGTTAATGTTAATGTTAATGTTAATGTTAATGTTAATGTTAATGTTAATGTTAATGTTAATGTTAATGTTAATGTTAATGTTAATGTTAATGTTAATGTTAATGTTAATGTTAATGTTAATGTTAATGTTAATGTTAATGTTAATGTTAATGTTAATGTTAATGTTAATGTTAATGTTAATGTTAATGTTAATGTTAATGTTAATGTTAATGTTAATGTTAATGTTAATGTTAATGTTAATGTTAATGTTAATGTTAATGTTAATGTTAATGTTAATGTTAATGTTAATGTTAATGTTAATGTTAATGTTAATGTTAATGTTAATGTTAATGTTAATGTTAATGTTAATGTTAATGTTAATGTTAATGTTAATGTTAATGTTAATGTTAATGTTAATGTTAATGTTAATGTTAACCAAAGTCGTAATAATGCGATTTTACTGTAATAAAATGTTGAATTTCATTTTACATGTATTTAAAAAAATAAAAATATTTTATATAAAATATTGTACATCTATTTTATTTATTTTTTTGTTTTTTTTCGCATTTATTGTTAACGCTTACATGCATATTTTTACTAATTAGTATAATTTTCATTCACGCATGCATTTATGCACACATACACAAAAATGGCATACATACAAAGAAAATTTATGTATTCATGTATGTGTATTGTATATGTTGGTGTGTGTCTATCTGTGTGTTTATGTATCTAGGAGTATTTACAAATATAACAACCATGACAATTACATTTGCCGTATCCAAAGAGCTCTAAAGTAAACAATTTCATATCATTGATTTTTATTTTCATTTTACGGGGCTCAAACCGTAATATTTATATATGGTTTGTTTTTATTTGAATGTTATAAAAAAAAAAATTCTGCAAATATTTTATATAAAGTAGGCAATTAAAATTTATTTTACACAATTTTGAAAAGAAAAAAAAAAAAACAGTTGAATTAAACTTTAATTTTATATTTGCTTTGTAACTCATCGAAATATCGGTCGAGGACCCCATGATATGTTATTTTGATCATTGATCTATTCTAAGACATTCTAGCGATGCACGTCTGTTAAAATGGCGCTAATATATAACACAGATATGACTGGGTCTTAATATATTTACTTGATGTTGTCCTGAAAAGTTTGTTATTGCATTTGAGCGATATTGGTTTAGAGGTTAAAAAGCTATAAACGAAAATGTAAGGACACCTAAAAATTTTTATTATATTTCACATAACCTAAAAATACAAAATTATTTAATTCGGCTGTTAGTGGATATATGAAAAATTTAAAAAATTTCTCTATCAAAATACATTTTTTTTGCGTGATGAATTGCAATATTATTTATGATACTCAGGGTATTCTCTTCAGAAATTTTTTCCCTTGCAACAGTGCAACAGTGCAAGATTGCATTTTTTGTTTTTAAATGTTGAATCAACTTTTACACTTTTTTTGGTTGCAAGACAAGTTTCGCACTTTATTTCAAAAGTAATATTATTGCTACTGTTTACAAAATAATAAGAAAACAAGTAGAAAAGTTAAATTCGACTTTGCCGAATCTATGAATACCCTCCACATTGCATTTTTTTTAAAGGGTAGTACATTTTTTAACGTGAAAAACTTAACAATTTTGATTAGAAATATTTTATTTTAAGTAAAAAAACACTTTTTTGTCATTTTTTTTTTTTTAAGAAAAATTACTAATTTTTTTTTTTGAGTGTAAAATTTTTTTCGAGTGTAATGTTTTTTTTACTATAAAAATATTTCTTACACAAAATATTGTCATTTTTGTAAAAAAAAAAAAAAATTTTTTTGTGTAAATTTTTTTTTGAGTGTAAAATTTTTTTGAGTGTAAAATTTTTTTTGAGTGTAAAATTTTTTTCGAGTGTAATTTTTAAGTTACCAATGCGTTTAAAACTAAACAAGTTTAAAAAGCATTGCTTTAAAATTAAACAAGTTTGAAAAGCATTGCTAAGTTACCACCAATGCTTTTAAAACTTGTTAAAACACGTGGCATTTTAAATGAAACTAATCTGAAATTCAAGGTTTTGCTTGTAACTTTTGAACCACTTAACCGATTGAGCTGAAATTTAAAACCAAACAGACCCGGGAAACGGCAAAGATACGTGCCAAGCTTCAGTAGTCTCATTATTGTCTTTAGAAAGTTATCGTGTTTTTTATCTCGTAAATTCGCGAAACACCCTTGCCGAAATTTACTCTTTTGCTCATAACTTTTGAACCACTGGACCGATTTGGCTGGATTGCAATACCAACCTGACCAGGTAAATGACAAACATATATGCCAAACTTCAGTAGCCTCTGTAAAGTCTTTCGAAAGTTAGCGTGTTTTCTACGGACGGACAGACAGACAGACAGACAGACGGACGGACGGACGGACATCGTTAGATCGACTTAAAATCGATCGAGGATCATAAATATATATACTTTATGGGGTCCTAGACCAATATTTCGAGGTGTTACAAACGGAATGACAAACTTATATATACCCTCTATCACTAGAGTGGAGGGTATAAAAAATTTGCGACGTTTCTCAATTTTGCTAGACTAAAATTGCTGACATGAATTCTATTATTATTATTATTATTATGCATATTTGATTTATTGGTGGTAAAAGTTAGTCCGGCCAAATATTATAATCTTATTTTGTTTCAAATTAACTTTTTTCTTTTTGGTCATGGGTCATTAAATTTCATTGAATCTCATAAACAAAAATCTAAATAATATGGTTATTGTCGTTTTTGATAATTTCAAGTTTATTGAATGTTTTATTTTTTCGAACAGAGTTTTCCATTAGGAGGTAACTTCTTTATTATATCTTTTGGATAGAAATAACACCCCAGGCAGAAACTGCTAACCGTTCCACAGAAAAAGTCTCGGCAAAGCACTTTATTTTTTGTGTATAAGGTAGTATGAAAAGAGCTTTGCAAGCGCTTTGCCTATTCTATTTAAATCCGTTCAAATAATCTAGGACTATTATTTCGGGTAGTTTCAAACATAAGCATAAACTTTTCCGGGACCTAGAAAATATTTCAAAGTATGTCCAACATTTTTTTATCCTAATAAATTAGTCAATCAATTTTTTATCCATTTAATAAATTTTTTATTCAAATAAACACCAAAAACAGTTGTGTCTTCGGGACTTATACAATTTAGATACGTCCCATTTTTTTGTCCTAAAAGTGCTATAACAGTACCATATTTTTTGTTTTTTAAGCGCTTTAAAGGCGCTTTAAAATAGCAACGGCATACCGTTTACCGTGGTTATCATTTTGGACGCTGGGAGAGTACTAAACTGTGATGCTTTCCCAGCACACAAGCGACCATAAAAGGTAGTTTGCCAGCGCTCTCCCGTTCGTATTTTTCTGCCTGGGACAGGCCGAATTTTTTTTTGCCCGGGATCTGGTAGCTGATTTTGGGTAATTGGGGTACGATGATTTCAAATCTGGTAACCGTTTTTCTGGGTCTGAGTTTTTGAGATACAGCCTAGGGAAACTTCGAAAATGGAGTCGATATTTTTCATTACAGGACTTGCATCTAGAAATTGAACAACGATTATTTCCGATATGCTAATTCCAAAAATGCTCCCACTTTTTTAATCATCTTCAGGTTTTGAGATATTGCTAAAAATTTTAAATTGTCATTTAGGTTTTTTTTTTTAATCTTTACAAAGGATTGCCAGAAAACTATTTCCAAAAAGCAGGACAAACGAAAGAAAAACTGCGAAAATGGAGGGATTTCAAAAATTTTTGCGCGACAAAAATAAAATGCAGTTTAAAACACAGAAATGTTAAATCCTTAAGATGCATCGCTGGACCAAAATTACTCCTTGGACATTTTTGTAATATTTTTTTCGGAATTTATTCAATATTGCGCAACTTTTGGCATCATTTTTTTTTTTTTTAAACAATTTCTTTTTCGTATCCAATTGCGGGGTTCCAATTGCGCATCGTTTTGGAAATAAGCATTTTCAAATTCGATAAAGCCGATATGCCAATGCTTTCATATTTTTTATTAAATTTGTGAATGTCGAAAAATTTGATTAATTACTGTGTTTTCAAATACTTTTTAAAAGCTTCAGCTGAACTGGGTTGAATTAACCGAACACTATACGGATTGCCCAAAATCCAAACGATTGCGTAAAAATCCAATTAATTTTTATTCTTGCTCAAATAGAAAGTTTTTTTAACAGGCAGCGCAACCCTGCACATAAAAAAACACAACTGGGTTGTTCAAATCATTTTTGTGCTGGCACACATAGAAAAATAAATTTCCAACTGAATTTTTCACTTGTATTAATTTAAAATTTGGTTGCTGCTACTATAGTTGGGTTTGCCCACCGAATTTTTTGGTTGATTCAATAAAAATTCAGTTATATTAACCAAATTCAATTGTGACTAATGATATTCAATTGTGTTGACCAATATACAAAAGTTTCAAACGGATTTAAGTTGCAATAACTGAATTTCAGTTGGAAATTAGCATATTTTTTTCTCTGTGCATTTGTATGGTCTATTTGGCCAATAACTTTTTGACGTTTAAAAAAGCAAGAATTCGGAATCCGGAATTCCGAATCCGGGAAACGTCGACACAAAGCGGGACAATCCCGCTAAATGCGGGACAATCCCGCTAAATGTGGGACGTCTGGCAACCCTTATCTTTACACAGAGCATCACTTTGCTACATTTTGAGGTAGAGATGGGCGCGTGAGTGAATTTTGACTCACGCACGCTAACGAAATTAAAATATTGCTCACGCACGAAATTCTTTTTCTGTTTACGTTCACGCACGCTCACGTGACTAACCTAATTTTTTCTCGTGCTCACGAAACTATCACGCTCTGGAAGACTCACGAAATTAAAATAAATAAATATTTATTTTACTTTTTACGATTTTTTCCACAAAAAATATTTTATTTTTAGTGTCCAACAGAATACACCTTTTTTGGCCGTAGCCGAAGCCGAACATTCGGCCAAACCGAAGCCGAATATTAAAAAACAAAAATATTTATGAAGTAAAAACTGGGAAAAAAATTAAACTCGACACGGCGGAATACACAAATGTATGAAAATCTTGCCTAGAATGATTATATTTTAAACAAAAAAAATTTTAGAGCTTTCTGTAAAAAAAAATATTTTTTGAGTGTAAATTTTTTTTCGAGCGGAAATTTTTTTTTAATTGTTAAAAATGTTTTTAGTTTCAAAATCCCTTTCGTGGCTTACCAATGTGATTCAAAGTTAGTTTATTAATGTCAGCACTAAAGATGCGCGCGTGATACGAATTTTTCGTGATTCACGTGACTCACGCGTGATCGTGAGTGAAATTTATTTTTACTCACGTGATCGTGAGTGCGCGTGATTAGAAAAAATAGTTTTTTGTGTGAGTAATTTTTGTTTCGTGAGTTTGCGTGATTGTTTTGTGCTGTTTGAAACAGAAAACAGGTAAAAAAAAAATTTTTTTGAGGGTAATTAATACAAAATTGTGATTTAAATAAATTTGTATTATTGTTTTAAGGAAAATAAATACTTTTTGTGCAAGAAATCGAAAAAAGTAAAATAAAAATTTGTTAATTTTAGTTTCTTGAGTCTTCGTGAGCGTGATTATTTCGTGACTAACACGATCATGCACGAAAATCAATTTCGTGCGTGATCACTCTAGTCCATCTCTAGTCAGCACCCCCTGACAACTGCTCATTATAATTGAGAAAATTCATTTTATTTTTTTAACTGTCCTCAACTCCATATGTAAGAGATGTCTTGGCGATGCTGACATGTCAGCGGGCCATCACTAAGGATGGCTCAAGGAATTTTCTAACTGAGTAATGTATAAAAAATATGATATAATTTTTTTTTTTACATATTTTAATTCGTGAGTATTTCGTGATCGTGATTACGTTGTAAGTGTGATGATTTTTTTTTTCTACTCACGTGATCGTGAGCACAAAAAAATGTTCGTGCGTGATCGTGCGGGATTAAAATTTTTTTTTCGTGATCGTGATTTAAAAGTAACTCAGGTTCTTATCTCTACTAAGTACCCTATAAATTCAATACCCCCCCAGCAAAAACTTGGTAATTGGTACCCCTTCCTGCCTCGCTTACGAGGTAATGGCTTTGAATACTACTAATTACCATTAGCATTACATTGCGCCAAAAAAGGCAAAATGTGGTTACCTCCAATGACATCACCGTGTTAAAGTAATTAAAATTGAAATTGGAAGGTAACTAATTACTCATATTTTTGCTAACCCCTTCAGTAAATTACTTGGTAAGCGAAGTTTTTGCTGGGCCGAGTAAAATCACATCTTATCCGAGATTTGAAAGATCAGTTTTGATCCGAGTTGATCAGTACTGATGCGAAAAATTTATCGCTAAGATTAGATCAGTTTTAATCGGACGGATACAATGTCATCCGAAAAATGGATTTATATAATTTTTTTTCAATTTGCACTATTAGGCGTAGGATAGCTAACCAGTTTTCGATTTCGATGTGCGATACCCTGTAATTTTTATAGGTTCAAAAAAGAAAGCACGAGCCAAAAAATGAGGGCGGTGGGGTGGGGCCATATGGCCCCTCATCGGGGTCAAAGTTGGGCGTAAAGAGGTAAAAATCCTCAAAAACCCCAAAAACTCCCCTAGAAACGCCCCTGGAGGGGCGCAATGTGAGACCGACTTCCAATAATTTTCTGCTCCCAACATTTTTCTTGAACATATCTTATCCCTATTTCCACTTCCTAAGGGGGCTCCCATACAAAAAATTTTTAAAAAATTTGATCCTACCATTCTAACTTACCCTAAAGTGCCCCTAGTGGGGCCAAATGTATGACCGATCTCCATTATTTTATTAATTCCAACATTTTTTGCAAACATACCTACAATGTATCTTTAACCCTTAAGGTGGCCCCCATACATTTCTTTTATTTTTTTATACCCTCCACTCTAGTGATAGAGGGTATATATAAGTTTGTCATTCCGTTTGTAACACCTCGAAATATTGGTCTAGGACCCCATAAAGTGTATATATTTATGATCCTCGATCGATTTTAAGTCGATCTAGCGATGTCCGTCCGTCCGTCCGTCCGTCTGTCTGTCTGTCTGTCCGTCCGTAGAAAACACGCTAACTTTTGAAAGACTTTACAGAGGCTACTGAAGTTTGGCATATATGTTTGTCATTTACCTGGTCAGGTTGGTATTGCATTCCAGCCAAATCGGTCCAGTGGTTCAAAAGTTATGAGCAAAAGAGTAAATTTCGGCAAGGGTATTTCGCGAATTTACGAGATAAAAAACACGATAACTTTCGAAAGACAATAATAAGACTACTGTAGCTTGGCACGTATCTTTGCCGTTTCCCGGGTCTATTTGGTTTTAAATTTCAGCTCAATCGGTCCAGTGGTTCAAAAGTTATAAGCAAAACCTTGAATTTCAGATTAGTTTCATCCAAAATGCCACGTGTTTTAACAAGTTTTAAAAGCATTGGTGGTAACTAAACAATGCTTTTCAAACTTGTTTAATTTTAAAGCAATGCTTTTTAAACTTGTTTAGTTTTAAAAGCATTGGTAACTTAAAAATTACACTCGAAAAAAAATTTACACTCAAAAAAAATTTTACACTCAAAAAAATTTTACACTCAAAAAAAATTTACACAAAAATTCTTTTTTTTTTTTTTTTACAAAAATGACAATATTTTGTGTAAGAAATATTTTTACAGTAAAAAAAAATTACACTCGAAAAAAATTTTACACCCAAAAAAAAAAATTTGTAATTTTTCTTTTAAAAAAAAAAAATGACAAAAAAAGAGTTTTTTACTCAAAATAAAATATTTCTAATCAAAATTGTTAAGTTTTTCACGTTAAAAAATGTACTACCCTTTAAAAAAATGCATTGTGGAGGGTATTCATAGATTCGGCAAAGTCGAATTTAACTTTTCTACTTGTTTATAAATTTGTTTTATTAAACCAGCTCCTACCGACCCTACCGTGCCTCCTAGAGAGGCAAAAATTACGACCAACCCCCATTATTTTTTAGTTACCAACATTTTGTCCGAACATTATAACACCCTATCTTCACTCCCTAAGGGGCTCCCATACATTATAAAAACATGTATTTTTAAAAACTAATAAAAAAATAAAATAAATGTATGGGGACCCCCTTAAGAGTTGAAAATAAAGGGTAGGTATATTCTGAGAAAATGTTGGAGTTGAAAAAATATTGGGGGTCGGTCATACATTTTACTTCTCTAGGGGCACCCTATGCACAGTTAGAGCGGTAGAAGCAAATTTTATAAAAATGTCATTTTGTATGGGAGCCCCCTTAGGAAGTGGAAATAGAGGTTAGGTATATTCAAGAAAAATATTGGGGGCAGAAAATTAATGAAGGTCGGTCTCACATTGCACCCCTCCATGGGCAGTTCTAGGGCAGATGTGTTGCCTTTTGAGGATTTTAACCTCTTTTCACCCAATTTTGACCTTGATGACGAGCCATATGGCCCCACCCCACCGCCCTCATATTTTGGCTCGTGCTTTCTTTTTCGAACATATAAAAATTGGAGGGTATCGCGGATCGAAATCGAAAACTGGTTAGCTATCCCACGCCTAATAGTGCAAATTGAAGAACCTTTTTTGTGTTCCAAAGTTAAAAAAAAATTCTTCATAGATATCCCACTCGCATCCCACTAAGCGACCCCATAGCTCTTAAAGGAAATCACCTAAGCTTTCTTTTGAATCAAAAAAAAAGGCCCAATTTGAGGAAAAATTCAAAAAAGTTTTGGATTTTTAAGAAAAAAAATCAAAAAAATTTTTTTTTTTTTTTAATAATTTTTTTTCGAAAGACTGAAGAAATAGCTATCTAAACTATTTAGGACATATTTTGCTAAAAACAATGGGTAAGAAGTTACATGGATGAGAATAAACACCTCTTTTGCCAAAATGTCAAATTTCGACCCCCTCTAACTCAGAGAGTCCTTGACCGATCTCGTTGAAAAATTGTGTCTGAACTACTATCCAATAGGACTAACCTTGGTGCAAATTTCATCCCGATCGGAAGACATCGGGTTCAAAAGTTGTGTCAGTTGACACGAAAACCCCCATATTTATTCAACTGTTTTATTTATTTTAATTATTAAAAAATAATAAGAGGCATATTGATAACATTTTTTATGATTTAATGAATTGTATCATAACTTTTTTCTTCAATTTTGATGACATATTTCATCATATGGAAGAAAAGCTTCATAAATATGATGAAATTTGTCATTAAAGGTAATGACAGCAAGTGATGAAACCGTTTCATCAATATGATGAAGCATTTTCTTTGATTGTATGTACAGCAAAAATATTTCCAAATAAAGGGAACACCCTGTTTAATTGACCACCACCAAAAAAAAGACGTCAAACTGTCTCGCACATCTATAAAAATTTGTCTAACAATTATGCAAAAAACTTTATGTAATCCCTAATGATGGCACAACATTAATTAATGATTAATAGCATAATTTTCTTGTTTTTCCTTTTTATTACAAAACTCACACTTGACTTGTAATCAATTTTATGAATGACATTTTTCTTATTGTTCCACTTCTCAATTTTTATTTATTTTCATTTTTTTTTGTTCGACTACATGTTCATTATTTCAAGCAGTTTTATGTTAAGAGGGGGTATTTTTTCCAATAATGAGTACAATAACCTAGTTTTTTTTTTGTTTGTTTTTCTTTCCTATATTATTCTTCTTTCCTTTGTGTAATTTTTTTTTCTCTCTCTTTTACATGGTATTTAAAAACTAAAAGTAACCATTTCCGGTTTTTAACGTTTAATATGATTTTATGTGTGTAATTCAAACTAAAGTGAACTGAACTTGAAAGTTGTTAATATTAATTATGCTCTAATAAAATATGTTGTCATCTTTTTGTTTTGAAAAACCTCCCCGTTTTGTCTCCCCTTCCATCGTCATCTTACTAAAGGCAGCCTCAATTTTGTTAAAACTATAATTAAACTTATATCACAGTACAGAGTAGTATGCAATCAGGGTTGTATTTTGTCACATCTGATGTATAAAAGAAAATAACAATAAAAAACATTGTTGTGATTCAGAGATTGTTCAAATAATATTTCATGTTGTTTTAAATGATTAACATTTTTCACTTTTCTGTATTTTTCACTTTAATTTTCCTTTAGATTTAATTTAAATATATTTTTTTCAATCTGCATTATATTTTTTTTATTTTCTTTAAAACAAAACGAGAAAATGACAACCTGTGCGTGTAAAAAACAAGAAAAATCATATTTTCCTCCATATTGGAAAATATCTCGAATACAACCCTGATAGCCTACTACTTTTGTACTGCGTTAAATACAAAAATTCCTTTTAAATGTTTAATTTTGTTTTTCAAAAAGTTTATTGTTTTCTCCCCTGCGCACACTTCCTTGATTTGTGATTTCTATGTTATTTTTAGTATTTCGTAATTTAGTTTTTATATTCTTCTTTCAAGCAGATGCACCAATTCTTCACTGATCCGCACATCCTGTCTTCTGTAATTAAAAGTACTCGTTCGTAGTAGTTGCCTTTAGTTTTAATTTAGTTTTTTTTACTCGTTTTATACTTTTATACATTTAATTTAGTAAATTTTTATGTTCATATGTAGATATAATTATTCAGATTTATTCATGTAATAAGTCAAAAACAAACAAGAGTGCGCTACTCTTTATTAAAAAAAAAAAAATCCGAGATTCAGAGACATTTTTGAAAAATCTAAACTTCAAAGACATTTATCCATGTTAAACGATGTTTGAGATATTTTTCCATTAAAAAAGATGCCTGAGACATTTTTTTTATGATAAGATGTCCAAAACATAAGTTTCCGTATACAAAGATGTTTGAGACATTTTTCCGTATAGAAAGGGGTCTAAGACTAACAAGGGAAGTATCTCAACCCTTATGAACCGATTTGCTTGAAACTTAAAATATATATAAAAGAGACGATTTTAGGGTTGGGGTGTCTCGGCTTATCGGCCATATTAGTGTTTAAAAATTTCGTTGTCCCCTTATGAAACAATATGGACCTTCGGGAAAATTTCGGTAACTCCCGAACTAACAGGACTTAAATTTAATAAAGATTATTTCGTATTCATATGGATATCGTAGGTCTGTGTCTTCATATAAATACCCCCCAAAATTTACACATTTTTATGAAAAAAACATTTAAACGAATTTTTACAAGGTTATGTTACCATCCGGTGTATTTAAAAACCTTTCTTCTCATATGTTTCTTAGAAAAAATCCAAAAAACGATTTTTTCGCCATTTTTTGACCCATGTTTTGAACCCCTAAATCCCCGATATGGCCGATAAGCCGAGACACCCCAACCTTGGAATTGTCTCTTTTATATATATTTCAAGTTTCATGCAAATCGGTTCATATGGGTTGAGATACTTCCCTTGTAAGTCTAAGATGTCTGAGACATTTTTCCGTATAGAAAGATGTTCAGCCATTCAAACTTTTCTAGCACGTTCCATTTTCGAGATATTCGAGTGTGAAAATTAAAAAACAATAGTTTTCGAGATATTCACGTTTGAAACTTCCAAGATTCTACTTGTAATTCGAAGATTCTATTTGTAATTCGAAGATTTCATTTGTAATTCGAATATTCCAATTGTAATTCGTAAAAGATCAATTGTTATTCGAAAAAGATCAGTTATAATTCTTAAAAGATCAATTGTAATTCGAATAAGTAAGAGTGTTAAATTCGGTGGACACCTGTACCCCCGCTATATATGTTAAAAATTATTTGTTTATGATATTTACGCTTAAATAATAAATTTGTATAGTTATTTTTAATTAATTTCTATAATTTCTGGAAAAAATCTAATTTTCTAACCCCCTTGGTCCAAGCGCTGGTCTATGAGCATAATATGGCATACAAATGGTACATTTGTTGAGCAAAAATTAAAAAAAAATCTTATTTTTCAGGGGTCGTTTTAGTTCTTCATCCCCCCTGGTCCGATTTTGCCCATCTTCGAACTTAACCTTACCAGTAACATAAGAGATATTCTTGCCCAATTTCAGGGGTCTATCTCTTTTGGTTTCGACTGCATCGTTATTTCTACAGACGGACGGACGGACATCGCTAGAATGTCTTAGATTCTATCATGTATCAATATTATGTATACTTTGTGGGGTCTCCGACCGATATTTCGATGTGTTACACACAGAATGACAAAGTGAGTATACCCCCATACTGTGGTTGGAGGGTATAAAAAGATCAATTGTAATTCATAAAAGATTAATTATAATTCGTAAAAGATTAATTCTAATTCGATAAAGATCAATTATAATTCGTAAAAGATCAATTGTAATTCGTAAAAGATCAGAACCTTTGAAGTCCAAATACCTACTAGAGAAGACTGGGCGGAAAACTCTGTTATGACAGAGAATGCGATCTCAATCTTTACGGGACGGATCAAAGATGGAGATGGGTACGGGCTCGAAAATTTACTCTGAACGCCTCAAAAATCGGGCATGAGAGAAACTTCCGGATAAGTAGTGTTTTCCAGGCTGAGGTACTTGCAATTGATAAAGCCGCGCAGATGATCATGACAAGCGACCTTCGTCCTTGCGTCATTGACATTTTTGTGGATAGTCTTGCAGCTCTGAAAGCCTTATAATCAAACACTGTAAAATCGAAAATCGTTAGAAATTGTATACAATCCCTTCGTCGAATCAGTCAGCACACAGTCAAGATAAACTGGGTCCCTGGACATATTGGGGTCGCTGGGAACGAATTGACTGATTATTGTGCGAGAAATGGCTCGTAATCGGTGGGGGAACGTATAGAACCTGACATCTCGGTTCCTATAGTGGAATTGATGAACGAAATTGATAGGATGAAGGATAGGTGGATATCCCTGACTACGTGCATGATATCGAGAACCCGGTGGCCACTGTCAACTTCAAGAGGACAAAAAGTCTTCTTACTTTTGGCAAACGGACGTTTAGCCTATTAGTAGGAATACTTACAGGACACTGTACGATTGACCAGATGGCCGTGCGTATGCGAATGTCTGATAGGGACTATTGTAGAAGTTGTGTGAAGGAGGAGTCTGTTAAGCACTGGTTATGTGAATGTCCTGGTCTAATGAGAAGCCGCCTTAAGCATTTGGGGCAAAGATTTTTCGATGACCTGGATTGTCTAAACGGTGTCTCATTGACGTCTCTAGCAGAATACCTTAGGGCAGCGGTTACCAACCTTTTTGGCTCGCGTACCCCTAATTTTAAATTTTATCAGCCGCGTACCCCCTAACGAGTTTTTTGTTTTCGTTAAAAAAACTTCACATACAAATATTAGAGTTAATTCTGAAATTTTATATCTGCGGGTATTATAGTTTTTTTGAAGGATTTCGGGGAGATCAAAACAATGATTTTATTTTTTTTTTTTGTTCGCTCCTTTGGGTGGTTAGTTCAATGCATCTGAAAACGCGGATTTTGAGCTGATTTTTCTGCAGAACAAAAACCAAAAATTAAAACAATGGACGATTTTTGAACTCTTAAAAAAAATATATAATTTTTTAATTTTTTTTTTTAAATGTTTTTTAATTCGAGTGAAACACCCACATTACAATTTTGATCTTAACAAAATTGTACTTAAATTTCCACTCTATTACAACCCGTCTCAAAAATGCCCAAAAACACGTTTTTTGAGAACTTTGACATAAATTTGCTCAAAAACCAGGCGTCAAAGGAAAATTTGGGAACCATATTCGGAATCAACATCGAAAGGTTAATCGAAAACAAGTGGTCAGATCTCAAAATATCATCCAAAAAAAATCGCAAAAAATGCTCTCTAAATTGCACAAAAATACGTTTTTTGTGAACTTTGACCTAAACTTTCTTGAAAACCTGACGTTATGGAAAATTTTGGAAGCCAGATGCCGAGCCAGCATTGAAAGGTTAATCTAAAACGAATGTCCAAATTACTAAAATTTGGCGTACCCCCGCGGACAGTTTCGCGTACCCCCTAGTGGTACGCGTACCATAGGTTGGTAGCCGCTGCCTTAGGGAATCGGGGTGTTTTAAGAAGTAGAACTTTGTATCAGAAGGGGAGTTGGGAAGTAGAATTAAAAGAATCACAATGGGCCTTATGATTCTCGTCGAACTAGTGTGTCAGCTTCAATCAGGGGTACAGCAAGGTTCTTTTCTTTCTCCTACCCTTTTTCTTATTTTTCTTAACGACCTTCTAAGTCTAACTTTAAATCCTATCTATTCTTTTGTAGATGACAGCAACATTTTTCATTAATTTTCCTTTGATCGTAGGCCAAGCCTGGTTGAGGTTAAGGGCAAGCGACAGATTATGAAGACAGACTTAACCAAGTTGTTAACAATCTTAGAGTAGAGTTTTGAAATATGTTCAAGTTCAATGTACGCAAGAGCCAATGTTGTATGTTAACCCACAAGACTGTGGGTGGTATAAGTATCGAGGATTCGGATACTCTTAATGTTGTGGACATGAAAATTCAGTGTGATCTCCGTTAGTGTGAAGTGTATCGGTTTTCTAAATCGGTCTAAGAAGTTCTTCACCTCATCTGATCTGCTTAATATTTATACTACCTTTATCTGAACGAAGATAGAATACAACTCACATATATAGGAGGGGCTTGAAAATCTATTTTGGAGTTCTTAGACCGTGTGCAAGGAGGGCGTTTATGCTTATCAATGACAATAGGGTATCCATCTCTATTCACTCGTTTGAGCAACTCGGGAATATGGGATGTTTGACTCTGTTCTATCCATATTACCATGGAAAGTGTTGTGTTGAGATAAGTGAATTTATCCCCAGGTCTGAGTTTTTGTTCGCAGAACTCAGTTCTCTAGTAGATCACATTTTTGTTGTTTGCATATTGCTTTACAGAGAAGGTTTGTTTATCGTATGTGGAATAAACTCCTCGCAGAAGTCTTCCCACTTACCATTCCAACCTTTTTTTTCTGATATCAACACAATGCACTGCATTAGTAGGGGTCTTCCCTAAGTGTTTGACGTCCAAAAAAAAATTAATTAATGATAAAATTGTACCTATTACTTAAGTTTAAAACTCAAAATAAATTAATAAGTCAAAATAAATCATTTTGACAAATAAGTATCAACAAATATCAGCACTTTTTATACCCTCCAACCACAGTATGTCTGGGGGGACAAAAATATTTAGTTTTTTTTGCCCGCCCCCCTTTTTAGGGCGTGGATATAAAAAAATAGTTGAAATGATAATGATAAAATTGTACAACTTTAGTCCAAAAAGCATAATAAATAATTTAGTAAACATCTTTCGAAAGGGGGAGGCGTTCCCCACAGCCCCCACCAAAGCCCCCTCTCAAAAAAACGACCCTGTAATTTTTATACCCTCCAACTACAGTATGGGGGTATATTCACTTTGTCATTCCGTGTGTAGAAAATTTCGTTTTTTCGGTCCGCCCCCCTCCTTTCATGGGCGTGGAATAAATTGTTTTTTTTTAAATAATGATAAACTTGTATTTCTTTAGTGCAAAATGCATAAATGAATTTTTAAACACATATTCGAGAGGAAATTTGCCCCTCCTCCCCAATTGCCACTACCGACCCCCCCCCCACAAAAAAACGCCCCTGCATTTTTTTTGCATGTTGGAGGGTATAAAAAATTTGGCTCAGCCGAATTTAACACTGTTTTTAACAAGTTGGAGGGTATAACAGATTTGGCATAGCCGAATTTAACACTCTCACTTGTTTTTAAAAACAAATTGTTCATTTCTCACATAACTGTAACGTATTTTATAATCGGTGACCGTCTGCCAATTTTACAAACATCCTTAATAGCAATATGTATCTTCGAATGTTTATTTTTAATTTCCATTACATTTCACTTTTACTGAGAAAGTTTTAAAAATGGAAAATGTTATTCTTAATAAAACTTTGCATACATTTTTAATTAGTTAAGTAACTTGCTTTTGCAATACATTTTTCCAGGAATGGAAAACTCTATTTCTGTTAAAAGTTTTAAATAAGAATAAATATATAAACTTAATTTTTCAGGATTTTATTAATATTTAAACTTTCTTTTTTTCATTCTAGGTAAAAATTGTTTAATATATTGATATTTTGATAAGCGATCCATATTCTATATTATATCTTTAAAATGTAAGTAAATTTTATAAAATTTTAAGAAAAATATTTTTTTTTTCTGTGTGCTAAGACCTTGTCCATCAATTACTTAAAAAATAGGCGTGGCTCTCTTTTTCCATTCGGCAAAAACTCTAAATCAGTCAAATCATAATTTCTTTAAATCTGGCATCACAAAAAAAAACTGTAATAATAAAAATCCATAGAACACTGCGCTTACACATTTTTATTTAGACCTTGTCCATCAATTTATAAAAAAATAGGCGTGGCTCGCTTTTTTTCATTACGCAAAAAGTCTTAATCAGTCAAATACTTCTTTAAATCTGGCATCACAAAAAAAAAAAAAAAAAAAAAAAAAAAAAAAAAAACTGTAATAATGTCAATAAAAATCCATACTACACTGCGCTTAACCATTTTCATTTAGATATTCAAAACACATACGAAAAAGTTAAACGTTGAGATATTTTAAAACACAAACACCGAGAACACATTCCGCATACAAACAACATAATCACACAACACATCACAATCAACCATAAGAAAATTAAACAAAAAAGAAAAAAAATATATACAAAAATCCACTACATCTGGTAACCATACCCAGCAGAAATAAATCGAGATTTTGGCGACACAGCATCTGTTTATAGCATACCGTAGCGCATCCAAAGAGCGCTCTTAGGGATGCAGTAAAAGGAAGGGGAAAAAATTTTAATTTTTTTTTAAGATTTTTTATATAAAACTTATAATGTGTAATTATTTTTTGATAAAATTTCACACTTGATTTCCTTTTTAATATTTTTAACACTTTTTGAATAAAAAAACATGAGTTTTAGACAAAGACACATGATTTGACTGCATCATTATTGCGCATTAATCAGCGCTGCAAAGAGCGCTTCAATCATAGCATCTTGGACCGCTGTTCCCAAAAAAAATCCCATAAAAAATGTGAAAATGAAAATTTCCGATATTTTTTTGATGTTCACTTCCGATTTTTTTTTTTCATTTTGTTTCACATAAATAAAGTTTTGTAAAGTAAAACGAATGAATTTTTTTGTTATATTTCTTTAAGTTTTAGTTATTTGATTTCAACTTTGAATTTACAGCATCTTTATTCTGCTTAAATCAGCTCTACAAAGATACATGAATTCACTGCATCTTTAATCTGCTTAAATCAGCGCTAAAAAGATACATGAATTTACAGCATCTTTATTCTGCTTAAATCAGCGCTCTAAAGACACGTGATTTCAGTGCATCTAAAGAGCGCTGTTTCTGTGTATCCAACTAGCGCTCTAAAGTGGGACATCGCCTTAGGGAATCATGCATGAATTCAGCGCAATTGGATGCGCTCCTTTACTCAAGTTCCCCTTCCAAAAGCTGCTGAACGTTCAGCAAAATTTCTGCTGGGTACATATAATAATTGCAGCGGCAACAAAACATCAACAACAATTTTAAAATAAATATTACAACAATACAACACAGCAGCAAGCAACAACACGACCCAATAACCACTTTGCCCTTATTTTTGTTTGTGTTGTTTGCGAAAAAGGAACAAAATGAGATTAATCTACAACTTAAAACATTGGACTCTGAGAAAAAGAGCAAAACATTGTTAGCAAACAAAAACCGTTAGTGAGAGAATATTAATATAGAGTAATGATGAGCAATCAGGTAGCGAAGAAGAAAAATTTTAAGAAAAAGATAACGATTACGATTTAGCGTTTTTTAAGCTTGTAGGGAATTAATTGGTGTAAAAACGTAGCGATCTCGATGACGTCTTATGTCACGTGATAGAAATCATAGAATTAAATATTTTCCACAACCATTAGCAAATTATTGACGCCCTGAATTTTCCTATAAGTTTAAGAAGTCTGTCATCTCCACCCTTAATCATTGTATAGAATGTGGACCAATTAACAATAGGGTTAGGGTCCGGTCATAGAGGAGGCATTGCTAGTAAAGCTCATCCGCTTTTTCTCATTACCCTCCAAACTTTTATGAGGGAAACAAATAAGGTGCTTTTGTTTCGGCCAGATTTTGGAGGGTCTGATGTTGGAGGGTATCATCACTCCAGTCCACTCGAGGTAATTTTGGAGCCATCAGTATAGGCTTCTTCACCATTTACTACAGATGTAACTAGTAAAATATCAATTGTTATTCGAAGATTCTACTTGTAATTCGAAGATTCTAATTGTAATTCACAGATTCCAATTGTAACTCGCAGATTCCATTTGTAATTCGAAGATTCTACTTGTTTTTCGAAAATTGTATTTGTAATTCTAAGGTTCCAATTGTAATTCGAAGATTCCGATTGTAATTCGAAAAATATCAACAGAATTTCCATTGATCTTTTTCGAATTTCAATTAATTGGAAGCTTCAAATTACAAATGGAATCTTCGAATTACAAATAGAATCATCGAATTACAAATATAATCTTCGTTGTCCAAGTAGAAACTTTGAATTACAAATGGTATTTTCGGATTACAAATAGGCGGTGAAGATTCGATTACAATTGAATCTTCACTGCCAATCCAGCATTACAAACTAAACGAAATTCCCCTACTGTCGCCAAGGCAAATCGAAAATGGAACTTGTGAAAAGTCGTAAAGGCAGAATTTTTTGGCTGTGCTACGATTTAGAAAGGACTAAATTCTTACTTAAACTCATTACAACTCATTTTTGAATAATTTCAACCTAACCGAAAAGTCGTAGCAATGACCGTCGTCTCGTTGTAGCGAAAACAACCAAGGGTTCTGGTGGGAATCGAACCCACGACCCCCCACGTTCAAAGGCTAGCACGCTACCAACTAGCCCACGAGAGTGTCGTATGTTGGCAGGTTTAATAACGGCACAGTGTCTTGTCGGCAAACATGCCAAAAACATGAATCGTTTTACGGACGCAAGCTGCAATAGGTGCGAGACACTAGTAGTTGTGGAGTCCACACATCCAGTTTCAGAGTCCGGCTTTCCAGTTTCAGAGTCCGGCTTTGGCACACTTTAGGGAGGTTACAGTTCGAGACATTGACGGAAATTACGAGTATGGACACTAATGGTGTTCTTAACAGTAAGGGAAACATTTTAAATGTTTTAATTGCTTGGCACTGGGCAGAATTTTGTTCCCTTGTACTAAAAACTTAATATTAAAAAATTTGGAGTTAATCCAATAACTTTAAGTGGACGCGGAAACGACCTGAAGTTTGAATAACGGATTACAAGGGGAAAAAATGACTTTTTACTCATTTTCTCAATTTTTTCGATATTTAAAGTTAAGTTTGAATTCAAATGGTTACAGAATTGTGATGTGGAGTACATTACCTTTGTAATAAGGCAATAAAAACTAAAATCGGTTAAAAATCAGCCAAGTTATTAGAACTGCCCCAGGCAACTAACGTGTGGCAGACCACTTGATCAAAGATTTCGAGTTCAATTTTTGAAATTGATTGAAATTATCTACTATAGCAACATTTTTTTATTCTTTACTTGCTAATGTACTATGGTGATAGGTATTTTTCATATTGTGTTATGCTAACTTGTTTTTAATTAATGGTAAAAAGGTCTAAAATTTTCAACCCTGTTTTCAAATCTCCAATTTTAAATTTTATTTTTTTTTGGCAAATAAAATTTAAAAAATCGACCATTGGACCATAGGATTTTATTGAGCAAATATAAGGGAATAAAAATTACAAAAATTTTAGACCGAAATAAAAAAATAAGAACACCCTTAATGGACACGGAAAGTTTAAAGCAATTCGCAATGAAGGTTAATGTATTTAGTTTACATCGACAAGTGGAAGAAGTTTTGTGGTATCGATATGGACCAATTGGTCTATGCGGAGTGCCGATCATGCAGCGCCACCCTAACCTAACCTACCGCCCAGTTTCCATTGTTCTGCACTTTCGAAGATGATGGAAAGTGTGGCTAATTACGTTCTTGTAAATTATCTGGAGAAAAACTCAATTGTCAATAATCTTCAATATAGTTTTCGTAAAAGTCATTCTTCTTGAGACATGTAAGTGATCCTGTCCGTACGTTCTAGTCAGTCTATACACCAATTCCGTTTAAATAAGGTGGATGCTCTGTACTTGTGTAAAAGATTATTGCCTTTGGTGTGGAAATGATATCTGCCAATTTTTTTCAAGCTTTCCCAGGGACCGCACTTTAAGAAAATTTCGTCTTAATTCGGTCGTACCACAAAAATCTGTTCTTTCTCCTTCTCTGATAGTTATTTTCCTAAACTTCCAATCCTATTTACTCTTTTGCAGATGCCAGTAATATTTTTCGTAAATTTTTCCCTCGGTCATTGGCCATGCTTTTGGAGGTTAGGGTTATACGGCATAATATGAATGACACCCTTACCTGTGATTTTTCTACTACTTTCTCAGAGAGGAATCGAGCGAATAGATTGTACAAGACCCAATATTGTGTGTTGGCCAACAGGCGGGCAGTCGAATCAACTATATAGATATCAAGGAATTGGAAACTCTTGATTTTCTAGGCATGAGCATTTAGTGTGATGGTTGTTGAAATAAACACATTTTCATGTGTCGAAAAAAGTATTCAAGTGTCTTGGTTTTCTGAAAAGGTGTAAGATCTATCTTAACTTATCCAAACTACCTAGTATCTAATAC
Source organism: Pegoplata infirma (assembly GCA_963921195.1). NCBI lineage: Eukaryota > Metazoa > Arthropoda > Insecta > Diptera > Anthomyiidae > Pegoplata > Pegoplata infirma. The sequence goes on from OY992536.1 coordinate 270,961,469, forward strand.
ACCTCACATATATTGGTATCTATTCTTCAGGACGTCGGAAAGCTTGTTAAACTCTTTTGATTCATTAGAGCATCATCGGGTTGTGTTACACTGTTCTATCGATATTACCATAGGAAGTGTTCTTCTCGAATAAGTGAGCTCATACCTCAAGTCCGTTGTTTATTCGTAACACTCGCTTATCAAGTAAAGCTCATCCGTTTGTAATCTTGTAATCGACTGTCCAGTCTATCAAATAGTGCATGACTTAGAACACTCCCCGCAGAGGTCTTCCTAACATATTAATCTAGAAGAGTTCTAGTTTAATCATCCAAAAATATATGGCTTCGATTCTTTCAATTCTTTCACCAATTGCAAATCTGCAAGTTTTTGCCCATTTAATTAAAGCGGCAAGCAGTTACTTATTTCAACGGTTTTTCCTACTTACAACCGCTGTTTTTTTGATTTTTTAAAGTTAACATCACCTAAAATATAGAAAAACCCTTGAGAGGATGTAAAAAAAAAAAATTAAAACAAAAACTGAAATACTATATTGAGAACAATGACTCAAAATAAATTTTAAAGGTGATGATGATGGTTACAGAGCAACCAACGAAACGGCAACAGAACAATAGAAACAAAATTATACACATTCTTAATAAAGATAATTGATTTCATAAACCAAAATTTATATGCCAGGTTTTATCTCTATTATAAAATAGCTCATGAAAAATTACAACAACAGATTATTTACCTTTTTATTGTTTAAACAAAAGTTTTATTCTATTTTTAAATACATTTACAAACAAAATAAGTGTCAAAACATTAAGAGTTAATTCAACCTTAATAAATAAAAATAAATATAAAAAACTGCTGTGTAATGTTGCCAGACATCTATAATCGACAAAAAAAATGCTTAAATCAGCTAAATGGCAAACAAATATTTTTTTCTTTGAGCAAACACTCAGAGAATGCCACCTACTAATGCAATATATTGTGTTGGGATTTGAAAAATAGGTTATGCGGAGATGGAAAGAGGGGATAGTGTTTGCGAAGTGTAGATGCTTGGGAAGACGTCAAAGGGATATTTATTCCACATATGTCTAGTTTGACCGAGAAACGAGTTTTCTCTGTAATTTGTTGTGGGATACATTGGACGGTCAACAACGAACGGATGTGATCTGCCGGAAAGACAAGTACAACGGGCATGCACCGCGTCTCAGGGAAGTGCCAACCTATCTCAACTGAACACTTACCGTTGTAATATCGATACAACAATAACGCACAACCCACTCCAATTAGTCAAAAAATGTCATTAATGAGCTTCATCACACTCTTTTGCACCTGATCCAAAAGCTTCAAGACAGACAACATCGGTGGGAAGTAACTATTACACAAGACACTTGAATGTTTCTTTCGACACTTGAGAAACACGTTGTTTCCATCGAACACCAAGAGTGTCTGATTCCTCAATAGCTATATCAACCATGGATACAGATGACGCTAAATCCACAAAGCGTCTGTGGGTCAACACAACATTGGGTTTTACGATCATTAAAATCGATCCAATTCGCAAAATCCCAATTGGAGATCGCAGATTATGTTGTGCCTCATATCTTTAACCTCAGTAAGGCTTGGTACATGATAAAAGAAAAATTAATGAAAAATGTTGCTGCCATCTGCAAAAGAATACTCGTAGATAGGATTGGAAGTTTGACTTAGAAGGTCATTAAGAAAAAGTATACGAGAAAGAAAAGAACCTTGCGGTTCCCCTGAATTTAGTCAAAACTCATCAGATGAGAACTCATCTATAGCAACACGTATAGTATAGTCTCTAAGAAAGCTTGATATAAATCAAGAGAAATCACTACCGAGACCAAACGCAATAAGCTTCGAAGCCAGTGTAACGTGCCACACACGATCAAACGGCTTGAAAATATCTGGGACAACCACTTTGCTATCACTAAATTAGTGAATAGAACGACTCCAACGTTCCGAAAGAAACGCTAGCAGATTTCCCGTAAAACGACTTCTACGAAAGCCGGCCCAACGAGCCTTTTCGTAGACAAAAATGGAGCGTTTTGTCGTTGGTTTTGAAGCACTATGAAGGTGGATAAGGATGCGGAAATGAGGTTATATTATAAGTGGCTGCTGACGTTTTACGTCAGCACACATTTAGTCTCATAGTCACTTATCATACCACGGGTCTGTAATAGGTTTTCATACTAGTCCCTGCCGTTAAAAAACTTTGAGCTCCTTATGAAACTGCTAAGATATAATTTTGACATCCGACAAATTAGAAAGATCGTGCTGCTCCCTAGATCCCAGCGAAGCAAGTCTCTGACCAAAAAGTGCCGGACAATGGGAGATAAAGTATTTGTACTTGTTTATGCAAAGGTCATTTGACGACATATTTAACCGCTCTGCGTGCTTTTCGGTAATTACAGCAACCACTTTTAAAATCTCTTCTCTTGAAGGCGATATCAGATCACTTGTGCGTTTCTGATTATGAGAAAGCCAAATCTGTTGTGTAGTCTCACACGACCATTTATGTGCCCATCTCTGATTGGTCTCCGTCGCGGGACAAAGCCTTAGATTTAGCTTGCAAGTTTCTAGAGGCATATCAACACATTCCAATTATGTTGGAACCTGTAGGGATGTTTCCAGTCTTGCAAGCTCATCGCTTTTGCAATTCCCTGAAATGTCTTTGTGCCCTAGGACCCATATGAGTCGTGTATCAAACTGCTTGGCCAACTCATTTAAAGACGTGCGGCAGTTAAGGGCAGATCTTTTTTTCAGAAACATTGACTCCAGGGACTTGACCGCGGCTTGACTGTTAGAATAGATGTTGACTACGTTGCAGACAAGACATTGCAACTCAACCAGTCAGTCACTGCCTTTATTGCCAGTATCTCTGCCTGGTCAACACCGAAATGATCTGGAAATCATTGAGCCAGGCTTAACCCTACCTCTTCCGAATAGACTTCAAAGCCCACTTCGATCCATCTCTGTAAACATTTATGGATTATTCAATACCCGGAATGTCCCTCATCCAAGACTCACTGTGGTAAATTGCCGCTTAAGAAGGCTTATAAAAGGAGCACAGTCCACATTTCGTGGTATTGTTATCTTCTTCAAGACCGCGTTGTGGAAACTTATAGATCAGTGCGTCTTTCCAGACCGTATCGTTTGCAGCTGTCTTGAGTTTTGATTGGTAGCCGGCCTCAGTGTAGGTCGTTAAGAATAGTACCTAATAGGGTGGGTCGTTTTGCCACTTTTTTGTCGGATCGAAACGCTATACCCGGCAAAAGTTGTCTACCCAGATGGGTATTACAGATGTGAATTTTTTTGGAAATCAGTTGATATCTTCTGCTCTCAGAATGGGCTCAAAGTTTCGAAATTTCGGCTAAAAACCCCAAAATGCCAATTATTAAGGCTCGAAAAAGCGGTTATTTTTCTTTGGTAAAGATATGTTATTTTAAACGTAAACTCCATTTTAGTCATCAAAATGCAGTTTTAACCCCTCCCGGAGGTCTAGGGAATACCCCCGATATCCAAAGAGGATGTGAATTTCGGCTAAAAATACCCTAATTGATAATTATTGGGGTTCGAAAAAGTGGCATAATTTTTGGGTACTAATATGTTATTTTGGACGTTAAATCCCTTTAAGGCATCAAAATGCAATTTTAATCCCTTTCGGAAATCCAGAGAATACCCCCGATATCCAAAAGAGAAGTTAATTTCGACTAAAAATACCCAAATTGACAATTATTAAGGTTCGAAAAGTGGCATTTTGTTTGTGTAAAGATGTGTTATTTGAAATGTCATCTCACATTTATGCCTCAAAAAGCAATTATTAACCCCCTTGGGGGTCAAGGACCCCCGGCGGGATTAAAGAAAGATGGAAGTTTGGGCATTTTTTAAACCTTTCAAAGCCATTTTTGGTTATATGGAACATTGATAATTTTATAGCCCTCCTCGAGACTCAACTCAAAGGCCGGGCTTGTCAAAATCGATAAGTGAGTATATGGGAGATATTTCAAGCTATATTTTTCTAGATATATTTAAATCTTTTAATTTTGTTTGGCTAGAGGTTATCATAAAGTGTTTATATGGTAAATAAATCTAGTGGAGTAAAGAGAATATTTTAAAAGTTATATTTTCCATAGAGGTAGAATTCTTCGAAAATAAGAAGAATTAATAGGAAAATCCATGCAATGGGCTGGTTGCCTTTTGCATTTTATCGAAGTACCATTGCGAGTTCTCTTTAAGCATATCGACGGCCAAACACCAGGTCCCAATTTTTAAACACAGGTTCTATAGGTTCAAAATTACCCGGATGTGAAAAACTTCCTGTGGTGTCGTTTATAGCAATTAAATGTGATCTTCCTTATCACAGTTCCGAAGAGCTTAAAAAACTCAGTAAGGACTTTAAATACTTGTATCTTTTAGCTAAAGCTATTGATTCGGCAGAATGCTCGGAGGTTCTTGCTTCCATGAGCCCTTGAAAATGGAACAAGGCTCGTAGGTTCCCAACGACAAAGCAAGGAACTCATAGAAATAGTTAAGTTCATACCTAAAGTCTATGTGGTGATCAGAATTAGTACACATCATTCCATTGCTGCGTCATGTTTTTGAGCCAATTTGTAGATCACGATATTGACCAAAGAAACACCAAACAGAGAAAATTCGTTTCTCGGTCGAACTAGCCGTATGTGGAATAAACTCCCCGCAAAAATCTTTCCAGTAGGCTTAAATTTAGAAAAGTTCAAATTAAATGTCCACAAACACAACTCCCACTTTCCTTCTCCTCATAACCTATTTTCCTAATACCAACACAATGCATTGAATTAGTAGGGGGATGTATTTCATTCACCCATTCAAACCAATGCGTTCTTTGCACTGCCCGGAAATATTCTTCTCGCGATGATGACAGATTGTCGACTTGCTGTCCGTCAAGATGCACCAAAAAGAATTCTTACAAGGGAAGTATCTCAACCCTTATGAACCGATTTGCATGAAACGTAAAATATATTTAAAAGAGACAATTCTAAGGTTGGGGTGTCTCGTCTTATCGGCCATATCGGGGATTTAGGGGTTCAAAACATGGGTCAAAAAATTTCAAAAAAATCGTTTTTTGGACTTTTCAGCCATTTCTTTCTAAGAAACTATATGATGTTTACATATGAGAAGAAAGGTTTTTTAATGCCTATCCAACGGTGGCATAACCTTGTAAAAGTTTGGCTTCGTTAAATACTTTTTTCATGAAAATGTGTAAATTTTGGGGGGTATTTATATAACGACATAGACCTACGATGCCCATATGAATACGAAATAATCTTTATTAAATTTAAGTCGATACGTATTTTTCTCTATAGGATATTGGTGTTAGTTCGGGAGTTATCGAAATTTTCCCGGAGGTCCACATTGTTTCATAAGGGGACAACGAAATTTTGAAACGCTGATATGGCCGATAAGCCGAGACACCCCAATCTTAAAATCGTCTCTTTTATATATATTTTAAGTTTCAGGCAAATCGGTTCATAAGGGTTGAGATACTTCCCTTGTTAGTACCCAAGAAGAACAAACAGGGAATCGTTATCAGTTCATTCGCTTAAATATTATTACAAGGCTAAATTTTGAGGCCACTGATTACGTGGAAATGATCTTCTGGGAAATTACTGATGTTTCTAACACAGTACCATCCGTTTTAAGGACGGTATCAAATAAATAACTTATTGACAAACTTTCACTTCCTGAAAACACAGTTTCCGTGCGATTCAGTTGCAGTCGAACGAACAGTAAAATTAGTATATGAAGCAATATTTAGAGTGTGCGACAGAAACGCAAGGGATGGCATAATAAAATCGGATTTAATTTCTAGACAAACTCCAACAAATTTAAATTCAAATCTCAACTTGTGACAGTTTTTCCTGATATTGAGGGTGGGGAGGTATCGTAAAAAATAGCATTTTAAGGCATCTTTACCCATATATAATGACACTTTATCTGGACTTGAATTTTTTACAATTTTGGAAATTCACCTCCCACTTAGGATATCGGGAGTGTTCCCTGGATTTCCGAAAGGGCTTAAAATTGCATATTGATGCCTAAAAAGGATTTAACGTCTAAAATAACATATTTGTACCCCAAAATTATGTTACTTTCTCGAACCACAATAATTATCAATTAGGGTATTTTTAGCCTAAATTCACATCCTCTTTGGATATCGGGGGTATTCCCTGGACCTACGGGAGGGATTAAAACTGCATTTTGATGCCTAAAATGGAGTTTACGTTTAAAATAACATATATTTACCAAAAAAAAATAACCGCTTTTTCGAGCCTCAATAATGGGCATTTTGGGATTTTTAGCCGAAATTTCGAAACTTTGAGCCCATTCTGAGAGCAGAAGATATCAACCGATTTCCAAAAAAATTCACATCTGTAATACCCATCTGGGTAGACAACTTTTGCCGGGTATAGCGTTTCGATCCGACAAAAAAGTGGCAAAACGACCCACCCTAGTACCTAATCAGTGCAACTACGTCTTGATGAAAATCCCGCCTATTCTAACTGAACGATGGTCGGTACCTTTTTGCTTGTTCCTTTGGTTTTCCTTTTTTTAAAAGGGCGAGTATTTTAAATCTCTTCAGATCCTTAGGCATTAAATCAGTAATTAGTAAATTTAAATAGAAAATCTTAAGCCTTTTTTAAAAATTTCTTTCACTATATTTAAAAAATTCAGGAATTAACTTACGATATTGCGAAGCCAATTTTCATCTCACTGAAAGGTTCTGAAAACTGTGGTATGATAGAGCCTCCAAGCTTTTCGGATGGAATGTGTGAAGTTTACTATATTATTGTTTTTCTGTGTTTACGTTTTCAACAGTATTAGTGCATTTTTCTCTGCGAGCATTATCAAGCGACTTTAGAAGTACGTCTTAAATTTTTTCATCCTGAGTAGCTATGTATTCTGGGTGTTGCGTCTCAGTTTTCTCCGACTAGACAGGAACATGTTGTTTCCGGTATCCTCTAGGTATATGCTTTTTGACAGTAGCAATTACCATTTTCACCATTCTTGAATAATTATTAGGAGTTGGATTTATCCACCTCATATTAAAGTCGAGATATCGGGAGAAGGATTTCCAAGAGGCTTTGCAGAAGTTCCATCTTGATTTTGGAAATGATTCGAATAAGGGCACATGAATTCTGATTTCAAGGAAAACTGGACGATGTTGGTTGTTTGGAAATTTTTGTACTACTTTTCGGTAGACTGAAATGGGAGTGTGGTCCTCTCTAAGACGGACATAGGCTAACAATTTACACTAAAATGCTAACTAATTCTTAGCACAAAGTTTTGCGAACTAATTAAAGGATCGAAATTACAATTTGTTGGTAAATTTACAAGTTTTTTTTCTATATTAACAATTTTTTTTTTAAGTGTGTGCTAAAAAAACAATCAATATCTCAATGTGCTAAATCTAGCAAAATAAAATATGCTAAAATGGCAACACCATTGCTATATGTTTAGATTATAACATTTATATTAGCCATATATAAATAAAAAAAAATTGCAACAACAATAACAACCAATACAAAAAAACCTTTCAAATCAATGAACTCTAAACAACAACAATAAATTAATGTGTTTTAAAATTCAAATATAAATAATAATGATACAAAAAAAAAAAAATTAAATAAGAATGAACACACAAAAAATCAACCCAGTCATACACAAATAAACATTTTATTTGACTAAAGAACATCGACATCCACTTTAAAACAAGACACACACATACAAAAACAGGCACAAAAGTAGCAACAACAACACCACAACAATTTTTTATCTAAAAAAGCAATTAACACGATTTGAGAGATAATGTATCTCACGCACACCTTGCGCGCGGCGCATTGATTATTTTTTTTTTTTTTTTTCAAAAAATCGACATACACAGAAAAAATAATAATAATAAAACAGAAAGACAACAAACAACGACACTGCCAAACAAAAAACTAACCAGACAATCCACCACACCACCAAACGAACCCCAGAGATAAACAACAACAAGAAAAACTTTATTCATAGAGAACACAAAATCCAAAATGAACTTAAAAAAAACTTTACTAAGGAAAAACGCAAACACACCAAAAAATGCCGACATTATTGCCTTATAAACGTGAGTTTTTAGCAGACAAGTACACATAATTTTATGGCACAGTGGTGTATGAAAGTTAATTCATAATGATTGATGAAAAGAATTTTCAAATGAGAAAATCTGGAGAAATAATCTTAAGTCTTGTACGAATACTCTAAAGGGGCCCTGTCTTGGTTTAGGGACTTGGTTATGATTTCCATCAGAACACGTGTAAGGTTTCGCTACAACAATCATTGTCACCAGTTTTCGGGGATTTGTAATTAAAAGGTAAAACTTCAGTCTTATCAAACATAAACAAGGGGTATTTATTTGACTTACAGAATCTGAGATTCGAAATGATGCCACGGAACCAAGTTATTGTTCTAATCAGAAAAAGGTTATAAAACATTCCTTCCAAACATTCTTAACTCCATAGAAAGTTAACTTTCTCCTTATTTCACATCCCCCAAACCACTGTTGTTTCACTATTTTTGTCATAAAAAACTCACTGTTGTGTAAAATCATAATAAATTGTTAAATAATTTTCAATATCGCGTGTGAGTTTATGCTTTGTTTATTTCTAATTTTAGGTTAAATAGACAGACAGACAGACAGACAGACAGATAAAACTAAATGATTATGACATTGATTTTTATACCACAATTAAGTAGTTGGTTGTTGTATTTTCACTGTCGTCATATTGGCGAAAAGAGATCATTATTCATGTTGATAACACCTGAAATTTTTAGCACTATTTCAAAAGTTAATAATCTAATCGTTTAAGCAATTTTTTATAGCGTTTTTGTGGGAATAAATACTTGTTTTATTTTTCTCTTTTTCTTTTCGTTGTTTTGTTTTACTCTTTAGTTTTCAAAGTCTTTAGTCATGTTGGATTTTATGGATTTAGTTGAATTTTTTTTTCGCTGTTTCCTCTTAATCTTCAAATTTTTATTGTGTTGTTGTTGTTGCTTTTAGTTAAATTGTATGTATCCATTAAAACAAAAAAAATCCAAACAGTAACATCAGAATCTTCTCGCAACAACACTACATTGGAAAAAAGAAGAATAATTGCTAGCCAACCTTTTTGTCATTCTAAACTTGTCATTTTCGTTTTTTTTGTATGCTTCTTTTTAAATGGTTGTTGTTTATTTCTGATTCAAATCTATTACAGTGATGACAGATGTAAGGAATTTAAATTTTTATAAAGATTTTTTTATTGAAGAGGTGGGAAAAAGGAAAAATTTTTACTTTAAGTCAAACCTACATTTAGTTTTTAGTCAGCCCCACATTGGGCGCCATTTTTTTGACTTTAATAACTTAATTTAATTTTTGAGTTTTAACATATTCGAGTAACTCTGAGTATTTTTTAAAATGCTTTGTGATTTATATTTAGGGTTCTTTATAGTATAGTATGCTAGCCCTACACTGGGCGCCATTTTTGAGTTTAACCAATAAATAAAATTTTTGACTCGGACATATATGAATTATGTTATATTTACACATTAAGTTTTTAGTCAACCCCACATTAGGCGCCATTTTTAAGACTTTAATAACATTTTTTCAATTTCTCCCAACAACTTACACTTTACAAACTCCTTAACAATATCACATAAACCTTTCATTTATGCTTCTTTTTAAATGGTTGTTGTTTATTTCTAATTCAGATCTATTCCGGTGATGATAAATGTATGGAATTTTTATTTTTTTTTTATTCAAGAGTTGGGAAAATAAACAGATTTTTATTTTTGATCAAACACACATTTAGTTTTTAGTCAGCCCCACATTGGGCGCCATTTTTTGACTTTAATGACTTAATAAAGCTTTTGAGTTTTAACACATTCGAATAACTCCGAGTATCTTTAACATGCTCCATGATTTATATTTGGAATTCTTTATGGCATCTTCTTGGTACTAGCCCAACACTGGGCGCCATTTTTGAGTTTAACCAATAAGTAAAAATATTTGACTTGAACTTATATGAATTATGTTATACTTACACATTTAGTTTTTAGTCAGCCCTACTTTGGGCGCCATTTTTTGACTTGAATAACTTAATTTAATTTTTGGGTTCTAACATATTCGAGTAACTTCGATGATTTTTTAACATGCTTTTTGATTTATATTTAGAATTCTTTATAGTGTCTTCTTGTAGAATGTAAATCCAGAGGCACTCTATGCTAGCCCTACTCTGGGCGCCATTTTTTGAGTTTAACCCAAAAGTAAAATTTGAGAGACCCCTTTATTATATATCACATAAACCTTCCTTTTATACTTCTTTTTAAATGGTAGTTGTTTATTTCTAATTAAAATCTATTCCAGTGATGATAGATATATGGAATTCTTAATTTAAAAAAAAAAATTATTCAAAAGTTGGGAAATAAACAGATTTTTATTTTAAGTCAAACCCACATTTAGTTTTAAGTCACCCCGCATTGGGCGCCATTTTTTGACTTAAATGACTTAATTTAATTTTTGATTTTAACATATTCGAAACCCTCTTGAGTATTTTTTAATATGCTCCATGATTTTTATTTAGAATCTTATAGCGTTTTGTTTTGGAACGTAAAACTAGAGGCACTCTATGTTGCCTTACGCTGGGCGCCATTTTTGGGTTTAATCGATAAGTAAAATTTTTTAATCGAACATAAAATTTTTTAATCGAATATATTAATATTCGAGCTCGAGGTCTAGACCTCGAACTCGAATATTAATTAATAAAAACATGATCTATGATTTATGTTTAGAATTCTTTATAGCGTTTTGTTGTGAAACGAGAAACTAGAACCACTCTATGTTGGCCCCACGCTGGGCGCCATTTTTGATTTTAACCAACGAGTAAAATTTTTGACTCGCACATATATGAATTATGTCATATTTACTCATTAAGTTCTTAGTCAGCCCCACATTGGGCGCCATTTTTTTACTTTAATAACTTAATATAATTTTTAAGTTTTAACATATTCGAGTAACTCCGAGTATTTTTTTATTTTAACGTGCTCTTTAATTTATATTTATAATTCTTTATAGTGTCTTCTTGAAGAACGTGAAACCAGAGGCACTCTATGTTGTTTCCACACTGGGCGCCATTTTTGAGTTTAACCCAAAAGTAAAAATTTTGACTTAAACATTCACATATGAAATATTTTTTATTTTTTCAATTACTCCCAATTACTTAAATTTTACAGACTCCTTTACTAGATATCACATAAACCTTCCATTTAGGCTTCTTTTTAAATGGTAGTTGTTTCTAATTAAAATCTATTACAGTGATGATATATGTATGGAGTTTTTAATTTTTTTAAAAATTTTTTTATTCAAAAGTTTGGAAATGCACAGATTTTTTTTTTTAAGTCAAACCCACATTTAGTTTTATGTCAGCCCCGCATTTGGCGCAATTTTTTTACTTTAATGACTTAATTTAATTTTCTTGAGTATTTTTTAATATGCTCCATTTTATTTAGAATCCTTTATAGCGTTTTGTTGTGGAACGTAAAACTAGAGGCACTCTATGTTTACCCCACGCTGGGCGCCATTTTTGAGTTAAACCGATAAGTAAAATTTTTTACTCGAACATATATGAATTATGCTATATTTACACATTTAGTTCTTAGTCAGCCCAACATTGGGCACTATTTTTGACTCTAATACCTTAATTTAATTTTTAAGTTTAACACATTCGAACTCTGAGTATTTTTTTAACATGCTCTATGATTTATATTTAGAATTCTTTATAGCGTTTTGTTGTGGAACGTGAAACTAGAGGCACACTATGTTGGCTCCCATCAGAGTATTTTTTTTAACATTCTCTATGATTTATATTAGGCTTCTTTATAGCCTTTTCTTGAAGAATGTGAAACCAGTGGTACTCTATGCTGGCCCCACACTGGGCGCCATTTTTGAGTTTAACGAATAAGTAACATTTTTTATGTAAACACATGTTATAGTTTTTCAATTTCTCCTAACTACACAAACTCCTTAACTATATCACATAAGACTTCTTTATAGCCTTTTCTTGAAGAATATGAAACCAGTGGTACTCTATGCTGGCCCCACACTGGGCGCCATTTTTGAGTTTAACGAATAAGAACATTTTTTAGTTAAACATATGTTATATTTTTTCAATTTCTCCCAACTACTTACACTTTACAAACTCCTTAACAATATCACATAAACCTTCCATTTATGCTTCTTTTTCAATAGTTGTTGTTTATTTCTAATTCAGATCTATTCCGGTGATGATAAATGTATGGTTTTTTTTTTTTTAAGAGTTGGGAAAATAAACAGATTTTTATTTTTGGTCAAACCCACATTTAGTTTTTAGTCTGCCTCACATTCGGCGCCATTTTTTGATTTTAATGACTTAATAAAGCTTTTGAGTTTTAACACATTCGAATAACTCCGAGTATTTTTTAACATGCTCCATGATTTATATTTAGAGTTCTTTATAGCGTCTTTTTGTAGAATGTGAAACCAGAGGTACTGTATGCTAGCCCCACACTGGGCGCCATTTTTGAGTTTAACCAATAAGTAAAATTATTGGACTTGAACTTATATGAATTATGTTATATTTACACATTTAGAATTTAGTCAGCCCTACTTTGGGTGCCATTTTTTGACTTTAATAACTTAATTTAATTTTTGGGTTTTAACATATTTGAGTAACTTCGATGATTTTTTAACATGCTTTTTGATTTATATTTAGAATTCTTTATAGTGTCTTCTTGTAGAATGTAAAACCAGAGGTACTCTATGCTAGCCCCACACTGGGCGCCATTTTTTTGAGTTTAACCCAACAGTAAAATTTTTGACTTAAACATTCACATATGAAATATTTTATATTTTTTCAATTACTCCCAATTACTTAAATTTTACAGACTCCTTTACTAGATTTTACATAAACCATCCCTTTATGCCTCTTTTCAAATGGTAGTTGTTTATTTTTAATATAAATCTATTCCAGTGATGATATATGTATGGAATTTTTAAGATTTTTTTATTCAAAAGTTGAGAAATGAACAGATTTTTATTTTAAGCCAGACCCACATTTAGTTTTAAGTCAGACCCGCATTGGGCGCCTTTTTTTGACTTAATTGACTTAATTTGAGTTTAACATACTCGAAACCCTCTTGAGTATTTTTTAATATGATCCATGATTTTTTTTTAGAATCCTTTATAGCGTTTTGTTGTGAAACATTAAACTATAGGCACTCTATGTTTACCCCACGCTGGGCGCCAGTTTTGAGTTTAACCGATAAGTACAAGTTTTTACTCGAACATGTATGAATTATGCTATATTTACACATTTAGTTTTTAGTCAGCTCAACATTGGACACTATTCTTGACTCTAATACCTTAATTTAATTTTTAAGTTTAACACATTCGAACTCTGATTATTTTTTTAACATGCTCTATGATTTATATTTAGAATTCTTTATAGCGTTTTGTTGTGAAACGTGAAACTAGAGCCACTCTATGTTGGCCCTACGCTGGGCGCCATTTTTGATTTTAACCAATAAGTACAATTTTTGACTCGACATATATGAATTATGTTATATTTACTCATTTAGTTTTTAGTAAGCCCCACATTGGGCGCCATTTTTTACTTTAATAACTTAATATAATTTTTGAGTTTTAACATATTCGAGTAACTCTAAGTATTTTTTAATTTGAATTTAGAATTCTTTATAGTGTCTTCTTGAAGAACGTGAAACCAGAGGAACTCTATGTTGGCCCCACACTGGGCGCCATTTTTGAGTTTAACCAATAAGTAACATATGGTGGTTGTTTATTTCTGATTTAAATATATTCGAGTGACGATAAATGTATTGAATTTTTAATTTTTTAAAGGTTTTTTTTTATTCAAGAGTTGGGAAAATGAACAGATTTTTATTTCAAGTTAAACCCACATTTAGTTTTTAGTCAGCCCCACATTGGGCGCCATTTTTAACTTTAATTTAATTTTTGAGTTTAACATGTTCGAATAACTCTGAGTATTTTTTTAACATGCGCCATGATTTATATTTAGAATCCTATACAGCGTTTAGTTTTTAGTCAGCCCCACATTGGGCGCCATATTTTGACTTTATTTAATTTTTGAGTTTAACATATTCGAATAACTTTGAGTATTTTTTTAACATCCTCCTTGATTTATATTTATAATTCTTTATAGCGGTTTGTTAAACTAGAGGCACTCTATGTTGACCCCAAGCTGGGCGCCATTTTTGAGTTTAACGAATAAGTAACATTTTTGCGTTAAACATATGTAAATGAATTATGTTATATTTTTTCAATTACTCCGAGGATTTATATAACTTTACCGGCAGATTATTTACATTTAATGAGACTCCTTCACGAGATGTCACATAAACCAGGTCTGGAAAATATTTAGCTGTTATATAAAATTAGATGTTGGTGTATTGCTTATTGATAAAATTAAGAATGTAGGGGTTACAAATAGAAAGGTATAAGAAAACTGCAGAAATTCTTAAAAGGATCCTAGAAAATTTTAAAAAATTTCGTCTGGCATCACTAACTTATTCTATTCTATGGATGTGTGTGGAGTGAAGTATGTCTTAACTCCTCTTTGTTTTTTTTTTTGCGAGTTGGTTAATTTTTTTTCCTATAAAATTTTTTGTTGCTGTTGTTATTGTAGCCTGGCCAGACATTGTTACATGTATTGTGTGTTAGACCATGTTATCCTGAAATTATTCGCATCGTTTATATTTGACATGACACATACGTTTAAACTATTGAATGTTCCTGGGATGGCTGGTTGTTTGGATGACTGATATGTAAGATATAAAATTCAGTTTTTTGTATTTTTTGTTTTATTTCTTTCTTTATTATTCCTCCTTTTTTTAACTATTCTTTTGTGGACAATTAATTGGCCATTTTTTTTTTTTTTTTTTGTTCAAAGAATTGTTTTGAATTTCCTAGTAAAATATGTTTTCAATTGTTTTGAGGGGTTTTTTTTATTATGATGATAAAGAAACAAGCAACAATTTGAATTGATGGATAAAAGTATTTTTTTTTTTAAACCGAGAGATAAATGCTTTATTGGTTAGATAGTAAAAGAAATGATTATTAAAAGAACAATTACTGCGTAGCTCTTAAAATTACAAAAGACATTGGAATTCTTTGTTAGCCTGAGGTAATGGACGTGTTGTTAGATTTGAAACAAATTAGGTTAGGTTAGAAGTGGGTGTTATAGCTATACGTCAGCATGAATAGTGTTTAAGTTTCGTTGCGATGCCATTATTTGAATTGGTGTATGAAAACTACCTTACTTCGGTATGGCGTTGTCAGTTTGGTTTTATCTGCATTTTCTAATGAAAAGTCGTTTGTCAATCTCATGCCGACAAGATACCCGGTTTTTTTGGCGAATATCAAACGCCTTGGAATATCTATCAAAATGGAACGAATGATAGACTCATATTTGTAGAGTGATTGATCCGAGGTTGCTTTCGACAAAGCAACATGCATACAGCAAGGGTAAATCAACGGAAACAGCTCTGCATGAGCTCGTTGGTACCATCGAGAGATCGCTTTCGGTAAAGGAGTACACTATGGTGTCCTTTCTTAATATAAAGGGGGCTTTTAATAATGTCATCCCAGACTTGATAATTTTGGCATTGTCTGGTCTAGGAGTAAAGCGTGGGATCCTTTTAATGGTGGAAAACCTACTTGCCAATAGACGTATAACATCTGAATTGGGAGCGTCCGTCATATCTCGATTTGTTAATAGGGGCACACCACAAGGAGGTGTTCTTTCGCCGCTTCTTTGGAACCTGGCACTGAATTCAATGCTATTATCTCTAGAAGCACGTGGTTGTCATGTTGTCGCATATGCTGACGATGTCGCGATAGCGGTAAAGGGAAAGCATCTGCCAACATTGAGGGACATTCTTCAGGGTTCTCTGCAAGATCTGTCTAAATGGGCAAGAGACTGTGGTCTAGGAGTTAATCCAAGTAAAACAAAGCTTGTTTTGTTTATAAGGAAAAATAAGTTTCCTGCTTTTGATCCTATTTCTCTGGACGGCACTGAAATCACCTTCTCATATGGAGCCAAGTATCTTGGAGTATTTCTAGATAGGAAGTTGAATTTCAGGCGTAATATTGAGGAACGGTGAGAAAAGCAACGATTGCTTTATATTCCTGCAGAAGGGCCATTGGAAAACGATGGGGTTTTAGCCCTTAAGTCGTTCATTGGATCTATACAGCAGTGGTGCGTCCAATTTTGCTGTATGGAATCATTGTCTGGTGGCCTGCTTTAGAAACAAAAGCGAACTGTCTCTTTATCACGAAGGTACAGAGAATGGCGTCGATGTGCATCACTGGTGCTCTTCGTAGTTCACCTACGGCTGCATTAGAAATCCTAATTCACCTGATACCATTGGACATATTGGGTAGGCAGTATGCGGCTGCGTCGGCAATTCGACTTAATAGCACGCTGCAATGGAGTAGCATCGATTGTGGCCATAGCGCGATCATAAAGAAGATAACAATACCACAAAATGTGGAATGTGCTTTCTCTGTGAGCGCCACTTTACCACTATGATACCATCCAGGGAGTCTTGGATGGGGGACATTCCGGGTAGTGGAGCCAGCATCAATTTTTACATAGATGTATCGAGGCAGCACGAAACAGTGGGTTTTGGAGTCTATTCAGAAGAGCTGGGATTGAGCCTGGATCGAAGATTGCCAGATCATTGCAGTGTTTACCAGGCAGAGATGCTGGCAATAAAGGAAGTGGCTGACTGGCTGAGCTGCAATTTCTTCTCTACAACCGCAGTCAACATCTATACTGACAGTCAAGCCGCACGTCTTTAAATGAAATGGCCAAGCAGTTTAACATACGACTCATATGGGTCCCACGGCACAGAGACATTCCAGGGAATTGCAAAGCCGATGAGCTTGCAAGACTAGGAACTACCTTACAGGTTCCAACAGAATTGGAATGTGTTGGTATGCCTCTAGAAATTTGCAAGCAAACCCTACGGCTTTGTTCTGCGACGGAGACTAATCAAAGATGGGCAAATTAATGGACGTGTGAGACAACACGACTGATTTGGCCTTCTCTTAATCAGGGGCACACAAGTGAGCTGATATCGCTTCCAAGAGGAGAGATTTCGACGGTAGTTTCTATAATTACCGGACACTGTCTTATAGGGAAGCACGAAGAGCTGTTAAATGTGCCGTCGAATTACTTGCCGAAGTTGCATGGATGAAGAGGAGTTGAAAACTATCAAACACTTTATTTGCCATTGCCCGGCACTTTCTGGTCAGAGACTTCCTTCACTGGGATCTAGGGATCTGTACGATCTATCTGATTTGTCGAATGTCAAAATTCAACATCTAAGGAGTTTCATAAGAAGCTCAAAATTGTTTAACGACAGGGACAAGTAGGGAAACCTATTACGGTCCTGTGGTATCACAATGGACCTCAGAGTCTACGTGTGTTGACGTAAAAGGTCATCAGTCACTTACAACCTAACCTAATCTGTCTATCAAAATCCGCCTGCCAGTATTGGGCCGACATGTCTTCGAGAACTTGGAAACGGTTTCGAATACCAACCAATTAATACAATTCGCGTTGAGGACTAATGCGTTCTATCAGCGTCGCTAAGAAATCATTGTGGTTTCGCTATGGACGAAATTTTAACACTTTCAAATTGCGATACTTAGATAAAATACGAGATCTCAAAATTAAATACTATGCCTTGAAAAACTGTCTCAAATTATGCTCAAATATAACTCCTCAATTCTTGTAAGTATTTCAATATCAATCAATCATTGTTGCCACTTGTTATCTTCATCAATTCTATCTGGCAACATGGCAATACATATGTATTCAGCATATATTTTCTGGCGGGCAATTTTGAATAACACTTGTGCACACTTGAATATTACGGTAGTTATTTACACACTCTCACTCAATCGTTCAACGAACGCTACCGAAAGCATAAAATCGAACATAACATACATAATTGATATACAAAATGTTGATGATGATAATAATTTATACATACTTCAAATACTGGGACGTGTAGTCGTCCCATAGTCTATTATTCCCTGTGAATAATAAACTTTTTGACGTGTTTTCTTTGTGAAAAGTGCACCACATACGATTCTACTTCTTTTTTTCAAACGGTGGCGGAATTGAATTTTGTTTCAATTCCTTTTAATACACACACGCTTAAAACAACATTTGTTATTTGATTTTTTTGAAAATGAACTCTTTAGGTTAAGAAGAGTGTAATAATGTTGGTTGGTGTGTTTTGTGTTGATTTGATGTTGTTTTACTGCTGAGTGGTAGTGAGTGAGTGAATGGCCCGTTTATACGCTAATATGTTGCAGTGATGCCAACAGTTTGATAGTGAAAGGCAACCGATTTTATATGTAAAATAACTTTGGGTTTTTAGCCGAATCAAATCCACGCGCAGGAATGATTTTTTATATTGAAGAACACTCACTAACAGGCTTTTTTATTTAATTGAAATTTAACCTACTTTGGACTCACAGCGATTTCATTAATCGCTCGAAAAACGTTAAAATTAAAAAAAAATAATTCCCTAACGAATATTTTTATTTCACCCACACTTACGGAAGTAAACACGTGTTTCAACACGCGTGATTTACGTAAATCCTTTAAAAATAAGTAGTGTCCGACCGAACGTTCGGGTTCGGTTACGGAGTTCGGCAAAAAGTGACGTTCGGCCACTGTTCGGTGTTCGGCCAAATTTTGGCCGAACTTTACCGAACACCGAACTTTAGTATGTATTGCTTTTTATCTTCTTAAAACTAAGCC
Source organism: Pegoplata infirma (assembly GCA_963921195.1). Classification (NCBI taxonomy): domain Eukaryota; kingdom Metazoa; phylum Arthropoda; class Insecta; order Diptera; family Anthomyiidae; genus Pegoplata; species Pegoplata infirma. Next base: position 270,980,389 of record OY992536.1, read on the forward strand.
ATACTACCAGTGCAAATAGTTTACAACTTGAATATGGCTATTGTTAAAAAGAAATATACTTTTTTTTCCAAAAAAATCAACTTGAGCTATATTTTTTCACTTTTTTAAGTATAAAAAAGTACAAAATATTTTTTTTAAACTATAAAATAGTACAACTAAGAAAAAAACTATTTTTTAGTTGTTTTTTTCATAATTATTCGCAAAAACAAATTTTTTTAAATAAAAAAAAAAAGTTCGGGTACGGGTTCGGGTTCGGCCGAACTTTGCAAAATTGACCGAAGTTCGGGTACGGGTTCGGTCTGAAAAAGTGCGTTCGGTCGGACACTAAAAATAAGGCTTATATGCGCACGCGGAAAAATATATTAGAACTTTTATCAAGGGCTTAGAAAAACGCGACGCAAAAATTTCTAACGAAATCGCTAACTGCTGCATAAAAAGAGCGCTTAATTGGCTTTGCTTGATTTGATATTTTGTGTTCTACCAAAGAGAAATATACTAAAGAGTGCACAAAGGATACATTTTTGTTAAGGTTAGACTTATGGAAGCTGTCACCGGCTAAAAAAACCCAACGAAATTTAATTTTGAGGGTACTCTCAACTAACACTAGAGTGTTTGATAACCTCCCGTAAGGGCTACATCTCTCCTTAAGTATATAATTTGGTTTTTTAGTTTTTTATACCTCCGACCATTGAAATACTCACTTTGTAATTCCGTGCGTAACGTATCGAAATAAAGGTCCAGGGTACTACGCAAAGTTTATATATTTGATCGATTCAATCCAAACCAATAGAGCTTTACCACAGAAGTTTTGTAAAAATATGTCTTGTGGTCATGGGTAGGTTAAGTTTGTAAATTTTTATCGCGAGAAGGGAGCCTTGCCTCTTTCATAACCTCCAAACGAACTCTACAACATTATTTAAAAAAATGTATACCCTCCAACAGTATGGGGGTATACTCACTTTGTCATTCCGTATATATCGCATAAAATATATATTTTCTTTATTCGTGGTCAATTCCAAGACATTCCATGAATTTCCGCCAAAATATCTACTCTCCTGAAGTTTTTCACTAATATGTCTTATAGTCGTAGGCTGGTCAATTTCGTACACTGTAAATCACATCAATAAGGAATCGAATTTTTAATCGAATATATCTTTTTCGCGAATTAGCGAAAAAATATAAAAAAATGTACTGATCAAGACTATTATCTAGCTAATTATGTCAAATAATAGCAATAAACTAAAGACTAAATGAAGTCCTTTTTAAAAATCTTTTTCGATAACTTGTTAAAAATCACTAGTTTCTTTATGAATCACTTGAATAAGGAATTTTGGAATACAGACCAAGTAGGACCTGAATCCAATTTGTAATAAATAGCAATTCCTTAAACAATAAATAGAAAACAGTTTTGTTTTAAATTTTTATAAAAATGGGACTCTCAAAAGTCTTAGTTCTTCCGAAATGAAAATAGTATTGACTTCGAAGTCCAAATTATTTAAGGTCGTTGAAATCGCGGAAATAATAGAGAGGGGCAAAACTGTTGTATACAATGATCTAAATAACATTGAGAATGTGGGTGTTAATGGAAAGTGGTCGCAGGGTGGTGTAGTTAAGAAATTGAAATTGTGTTGAACTTTTTTAATCCATAGGTGCAAGTACCTCATCCTGGAAAACACTGCACTTGTCCGGAAGTCTCCATGAGGCCTCGATTTCGAGGCATTCAGAGTATACTCCCGAACCAGTACCCATCTCCATTTGTGAGCTATCCGTAAATATTGAGATCGCATTCTGTGTTTTGACTTCAAAGTTTCTATCAAAGTTCGTATGTGATGAGGTATATGTACACTCAAAAAAAAAAAAAACTCTAATGTTAGCAAAAAAAGCTTGTAAACCTACAAGAAAATTTGCTGATTTTGAACCCACAATTTTTTTGCTAAAGTTAGCAAAAATGTTTTGCCAATAATTAGTTAACAAATTTTTTTTTTTTTGACACATTTGAGGACCCCATTGGGTTCCGACCCGATAGGTCCAGACCCCGATGGGCCTAGACCTAGTTGGGTTCCTTAAAGATCGTCAAAGTTTTTGATCCAAAATTTGTGTCCGTTTCGCTCTACCTTGCTTAGTTTTTGAGATACGTTATTATAGGGGACCACAAGGGTCTTGAGAATTAAAAAACTCGATAACTTAAAAACTATTACTCGGAGAGCTTTTGACTATTTTGCGGTCTTGTTCTACGTATTGAGGGCTACAAAAATGCTTTTGGACTTTTTGTTGTGTCGGCAATATTTACCGAGATATGAGCATTTTTAAATTTTCGGGAATGCTAACTTTTTTGGATCCAAAGTTAGGGTTCATTAGGGTCCACACATGTGAAGAGGACCCGCGAAAGTATGGAAATGAAAATGCCCTCCATTTTGCTCTATCTGGCTTAGTTTCCGAGATAGAGCCATTTTAAGTTTTCTGAAAATAAAAAAATATTTACCATTTATTTTTGCTAATGTTAGCAAAAAATCTTGTAAAAATGTTGTAAACTCAATTTCAAATCTTAGCAAAAGAAATTAGTTCAACGTTTGTTTAAAATTGCTAATGTGCTAAATGAAGTTTACAAGAATTTTTTGCTAACATGCTAATCTCAACTAAAAATTTGCTAAAAGTTAGCTAACCTAGCATTAGCAAAAAAAAATTAGTAAAAATACGTTAGTTTTTTTTGAGTGTAGTCGGTTTTCTGTTCGAGTTCCGTCCCGCTTACCCTACCTTATATGGTTGAGGACGTTGCTTAAGCATTTGCGACTCTTTTAACCTGAGATTTTGCTGCTGTGCTCTTAATGCAGGCATCCACGGGCTGAATGTTTAGTATCACTTTCAGCCCGGTTTGGTTGCTGATCTAATAGGACCAGTGTTACCCACTCACTTCAGTCATTGTACCTTCTGCAGGTTGCAGAGATATGATTTCTCAAGTCGACCAAAAAAATCACCTCTGAAATACTGCTGACTCTCCCTTTATAAAATTGCTGACATCTTCATACAATTTTTAAAAATGTCAGCAGTTGGTCAGCGGTTGTTAAAACGAATTGTTGGTGGCCAATGATACTGATAAGCACCAACTGCTGACATATCATTTGGGACATTTGGAAAAATTGTATGAAGATGCCACCAATTTTATAAAGGGAGAGTCAGCAGTAGGTAAGTCTTGCAAGTATTGGTCTAATTGGGTAGTTAAGTATTGGTCTAATTACACCCCTGCAAACAATAAGGCGATATATCGCCGAAAAGATATTGCGGCGATACGAAAATTTATCATTTCAATAAAAAATCAAAGTAGTATTTTTGTTATATCGCCGTTTTCTCATACGAACGATATTTTGGCGATAAACAAAATAAAAAATATTTAAAATTTTTATTTCATTGTCAATATAAAATAAAATAATTTATCAAGCACAACAAGAAATCTTTGAAAGAATATAAATTTGGCCGAAAAACACAAATGTGATTTCAAGGATAAAATAAAAAATTCAGCGAATGTTGCGGATATATTTTTCAGGTGGATGCAAATGTTTTTAGTCCTGTTAAGATGACCAAAATATGAATGAAAAAATAATGTATATTTTCAGCTTCAGGGAATCGATATAACTGTATCGCCGGTTTATCATTTTGGTGATATTCCGGCGATACATACAAATCTATTTTTTTTTTCATTTATATGATTATCTGGCGATATTGCCCTTTTATCGCCAAGACGAATAGTTTTCGTATCGCCCGGATGTATTGCCGTCGGGTAACAGTTTCTCCCGAAAGGTGTATCGCCGGCGATACGAATTCGATAATTGCCGCAATAACATTTATCGTATCGGCAATACAACCGGCGAATCGATGTCGTATCGTTTTGTTTGCAGGGACTACTGAACATTTTGAAAAAACTTGATGCGACTGGGATGCGACCTTACACAGTTAATTGCAATTGTTCTAGTAATCCCAAATCTGGTCTCCAAACTTTTCCACCACATCAGGTTTTTAAGAAAATTGAAAACAAAGTTTAAAAAACTCGCCGTTTTGGGCATTTTTTACAACTCATAGCGGATGAACTCGATGTGATGGCGACATCAATAAAGTCAAGGGTAAAACTTTAACATTACCCTTTAAGATGCACAACTCATTTGGTCAGTCGCCTTAACCCTTTAAGCACTAATTGTCTTTCAATAATGTCTTATTTCCCAGTATCGTAAAAAAGTTTTTTGGGAAAAATACCTTATTAAAAGACAATTGGTGGTACAACGGTTAAAGCGACTGATGAAATAAGTTACACATCTTAAAAAGCAATGTTTGTGCTTCCCCTTGACTTATTTTTAAGTCGTCAGCTCATCGGATTTATCCGCTATGAGTTGTCAAATATCAATTTTCTCAAAAACCTGATGTGATGAAAAATTTTGGGGACCGGAATTTTGACCAGCAGAATTATTGTAATCAAGTGTATAAGAAAGCTTGCGTCCCAGTCGCATTTTCGATGCTAAGTAGTGTTATCGCACCATACATCCAGTGAATAACCCATCTTTTTCCAAAAATGTTCTCCTGTAGGTGTAAAAAGCACATAACGACTTTTTCATCCTTTCCTTTGTATTCCTTTTTCAAGACAGCATTGAGTCAAGGATCACACCTACTCTCAAAATAATAACTTAGTTAAATACTCTGTAAAATGACTGTAATCTCATTTCGACAGATATTTGACAAAGTTATCTGCTGAAATACAGATTTTAAGAAAATACTTTGTATTTTCTTATAACCGAAAAATAAATGTTATCTGTAATTTTACTTACCGCTCTGTAATACAGTTTTCAAATAAAAATCTCTTCAAAAAATTTAACCCTCTTAAAAAAAACGTCTTAAATTACAATAAAAGCTGGTTAATTTTACGAGGATATCGTGTAAAATTGGAGGTACTCGTAATTTTCACAAAAAAAGTAAATTTACAATTTGGAGGCATTAAAGCGAGCACATTTAAATGATGGCATTTCCCAATTTTCAACACAACTTTCACATTGAGGAAGGAGAAATTGATTAGGAATCATGACCGTTGTGTAAAGCCACATCAAGCGCATCAAAAAGATATATAAGAAAGTCAATGCATTCTTAACCGATTTTCCTTTAATTTAAAAAAGTGTTTATTGGAATGACCCCGCTCAAATGTGGAATAGAAAATGAGAAGTTTATGAAAAAAAAACATGAGAACATCTAGCGATTTTATAAATAATTTCTACAACGTTAAACATTCGGGTGCGAAACATTTAAGCGGGCGCATTTAAATGCTTCTTGGTAAAATTCTGCTTATTTCATCAACATTTTACAGATAATTTTGTAAATTAACAGTTTTTTTAACGAAATCACTTTACAGAGTTTTCTTCGTAAAATAACAAAAAATCTTGCTGGTTGGAAATCTATGGTATTTTCTGCTGGCTCAGCAGAGTATCTCTGTATTTTAACAGAGTGATTATTTTGAGTGTAGGTATTTCTCCTCATAAGATAGTTCTAGGTGAGTCCATCTAATTTGGGAAGGACAAACCTGTCTATCTTAGTCCTTTTTGTGAACAAGACGAGTTCGGTTTCGGCGGAATCAACTCCCAGACCGTTGTCCTTTGCCTACGTCGAGAGTATCTTAAGCGCTGATTCCATAAGTTCGCTAATCGATTGCAAAAAGTTTAGTTTTTGCCAACAATTAGCGAACTCATGTAAACAGCGCTTAAGATACTCTCGAAGTGGGCAAAGGACAACAGTCTGGCAGTAATACCCGCCAAAAACCGAACTTGTTTAATCCATACAAAAATCGTGAGTGCGAAAACGTCTGTTAGCACGTGCACATACCCCCATAGTATTCTACTACGTAAAAATTCTACATAATTCTTTTTTCGTGTGTTTCCAACTCTTGTTTTGTATGTGAGATGTTTGTTTTTATACTTTTTGTACATTTATTTCTTAATGTGTATGTTGTATGTATATTTTATTTTTCATTTGATGGAATAACAACAACCGTGTGATGATGATGACGATGAGAGAATGAACAACGACCGACCGACCGTACCGTAGATGTACGTAGTAGTAGTAGAACGTACGAAATGTCGATGACGGGATGTGAAATTCTTTGTGTGGTTAACTGAAACTAGTATTACGTGCCGGGGTGCAATGAATGGCAGCACAATTTCTATTTGTCTCGCGTGTAATAATTTTTTTTTTTTTTTTTGTATGCGAATTTATTATAAAAGAATAAAAAAATAAGAAAAATTTATACATATACAACAAAAACAACAAAAAAAAATAAAAATGTGAAGAAAAATTTAATATAACAAAAAAAAAAAAATATTATATATGAAAAATAAACGCGCCGCGCGCATAATATAGAAGAAAAAAATATTAAAAAAAAATATTTTTTCAGTGATTATGAATAAAACAAAAAAATTTTAATTAATTAACAAAAAATAAAAAAAAAATAAAAATTTTTAAGTGACATCAAAAGAAATATTTATAAAACAACAACAAAAGTTCAATGTGTTTAAAATTAAATATTCAAGAAAAAGAAAAAAAAAAATATTAAAAAAAAAAAAAATATTAAAATAAAAATTATTTAAAAAAAATAAATCAATCATATAAACAAATTAAAAAAAAAAAAATATTTAAATAATTTTGTGTTTATAGTGGTGTTACAAAAAATTTCAAAATTTTTTCTCAAGTATTTAGTGAGTAAATCCAATATCTCAGATTTTTAAAAACATTTTTTTATTAATTAATTTTTTTTCCAAAAAAATTTCTTTTGATATGTATACCTATAATTTCAAAGTCTATAAGATTTTTTTTTTGATTTTTTTTTTCATTTGATATTTGTTGTTTTATACTTGAAGAGGAAATTCATCCACAAAAAAAAAATCGAAAAACACTGAACAAACAAACAATCTTTTTACCACACATTACTCAAAATAAGATGTAGATACATTTTTTTGTATTACTAAAATGTAATTGTAGTTGTTGTCAGTGTTGCCAGAAACTTTTTACCTCATATTAAAAGGAAACTCCACAAAAAATTATTCAAATCCCAAATTTGTAGCCAATGCTGATTCGCAAAAACAATAAATTTAAACAAATTTTTTTTTATTATAACACACTTAAGGAACAATGCTTCTTATATATTCATAAACCAGTTTCATTACTTGCTGTCATCAATGTTGCTGACATGATTTTGAAGAAGCTTTTCTTCAATATGATGAAACATTGCATTAAAATTAATATAACAAGTGATGACACTTTTTAATCATGTTTCCAAATGTGTCTTCAATTCTCCATGCAATTTTTATACCCTACACCACACTGTGGTACAGGGTATAATGAGTTTGTGCTGATGTTTGTAACTACCCGAAATATTGGTCCTAGACCCACCTTTAAGTATACCGATCGACTCAGAATCACTTTTTGAGTCGATTTAGCGATGTCCGTCCGTCCGTCTGTCCGTCCGTCCGTCCGTCCGTCTGTCTGTCTGTCTGTCCATGTAAACGGTGTAAACACGATACAGGTCACAATTTTTAATCAATTGACTTGAAATTTGAAACTTAAGTCTCTCTTGGCCCAAGGACGAAGCCTATTGAAATTGGAAAAAATCGGTCCATATTTAGACCTAGCCCCCATACAAAGGTCCTCTTTAGTTTTGGCTCAAATGACTCTAATAACCGTATTATAGAAGGTATCGCTTTGAAATTTGGATGGTAAACATGTTTTGTCTTCACATATCATCATTCCGAATTTCAAAGAAATCGGACCAGTTCTTCTTGTAGCCCCCATACAAACCACCTTCCCGATTTTCAGATAAATGTCTCAAATTTCATGAAAATAGAAAATATTTAATTAAAATTTTGTTTGTGTATGTTAAACGCGTACTTAAATAACCTTATCAAACCTGATAATCATCGGACCAGTTTTGGACTCAGGCCCCTTGTGAAAATTTCGCCCGATATTTAGTTAAAGCGGTTTATTGTCAACAAAAAGAAGCCTATTTCACTCAAATTTGATTTGTGAGTGTTTTCTTCACTTATTAAAGGTTTTACAACATATAGATCTAATCGATCCATGGGACCCATTTTCCGGGAAACCTTGGTGTAGGGTATTATATGGTCGGTCTTGACCGACTATAATTTTCTTACTTGTTTATTAATGAATCGATTTTTCAAATCGGAGATCAGGGTAAAACAAGTGAGAGTGCTAATTTCGGTTAGGCCGTATCTTTTATATTTAAAAAAATAAATGTTTGAGTGAGTTGTGGGATTTCTTGTCCTTTGCGGTATATGCTTACAAGTTCATTTTATTCTGCTTTGAGTTCTTCAAGGGTGAACTTGTTTTCCTTACTTGTCCGATTTTGCACATTTTCAAACATAACCTGCCTAGGACCATGGGACATTCCATACGCAAAAGTTAAGGAGTCTACACTCAAAAAAAATTTAGTCCACACTCGAAAAAAATTAGTCCAGTTTCCTACTATAAATTGGGTAAATTTCAACAAATTCTAATAACATACTACTATAAATTTGGCAAATTTCCAATAATTTTAAGTCAAATTACGCAATTTGTGTAAATGTACCTAATTTATAGTTGGAAACTGAAATCATTTTAATTAGAGTGCAGTTTCCTACTATAAATAGGGTAAATTTCAACAAATTCAAATAATATACAACTATAAATTGTGTAAATTTCCAATATTTTTAGGTAGAACTACGCAATTTGTATTAATTTACCCATTTTATACACTCAAAAAAGTATGTCGGTAAAATCTACTACAAAAGACAGTTGTTTTGACTACATTTTGTCGTTGAAAAGGCGTCCACTACATAAACGGTAAAAACAACTGAACATGTTGTTGTTTTTAACTATTTTCAACTACAAAATGTAGTAAAAACTACTACAAAACTGTTTAATACAGTTGTTTTTTTCTACAATTGCCTGAAATTTTATTAAAAAAATTTCTTAAACGTTTAAATGATTGATATTTATTTATTTAAAAAGCAATACATTTCAGTTGGTTGTATAGAATTTCGACATGATGACAATTTTTTGATGTATTTATCTGGAATTATAGAAGAAAAAAATTATGCAATTAATAAAATTTTAAACAAAATAAATTGATTGTATTTACCTTTGTTTTTTTAATTCATTTCAAATTTTCACCGCTACTGATCAAAATTTGTCTGGAATAAAAAAAAACGAAATGCTTTGGCAAAATTGATTTATAAAAAAAAAGAATTAATTTGAAATGTTTCAAAAAAGTATGTACCTGCTCTGTTGTGTATACAAAGAAAAGAAAGATGGCGAGCTCATAAGAAAACAAAACACTGCACACATTTTATTTTGTTTTTTTCCGATTGGTTTTTACGCACGCTTATGTGAGCGCTATATTATACACACTTGTTATCTCATTTATCCACTTATTTTCTTTCGCTCAAGAATATTTTTCCAAAAACATATTTTTTGTTATAATTAAATTGTAATTTAATTTATTTAGATATTATTTATTTGGTATAAAAATAATTCCTTCCGCATCCCGCACGACCAACTCGCTCGACACATTCGTTTGCAATTAAAATTTCTAGAAAAAACGAGTTTTAGAAAAAAAAACTAAAAACAACTACATAAATCAACTATTGCTACAGTGTAGTATATTTTTTGTAGTTATTTTTTGAAACTACTACAAAAAAAGTTGTTTGAGATTTTTTCATACAAAAACGACCGAAATTGTAGTTAAAATCAACAGCTACTACTTACTACACAAACGACCTTCATGTAGTAACTGCAATAATTTTCTGAGTGTAGTAGGAAACTGAAATCATTTTAATTAAAGAGTAGCTCTTATATTTTTGAATGCATCGTTTTAACTACAGACGGACGGACATCGCTAGAATGTCTTAGAACCTATCATGAATCAATAATATATACACTTTATGGGGTGCTCGACCGATATTTCGATGCTATACACACGAAATGACAAAGCGAGTATACACTGGGTCGTTTTGCCACTTTTTCATCGGATCGAAACGCTATACCCGGCAAAAGTTGTCTATCCAGATGGGTATTACAGATTTGAACTTTTTTGGAAATCGGTTGATTTTCGAAATTTCGGCCAAAAATCCCAAATTGACAATTATTGAGGTTCGAAAAAGCGGTTTATATTTTTTTTGGTAAAGATATGTTATTTTAAACTTAAACTCCCTTTTAGGCATCAAATTTTTTTTGGAAATCGGTTGATTCCTTCTGCTCTCAGAATGGGCTCAAAATTTCGAAATTTCGGCTAAAAATCCCAAATTGTCAATTATTGCGGTTCGAAAAAGCGGTTATTATTTTTGGGTAAAGATATGTTACTTTAAACGTAAACTCCCTTTTAGGCGTATTCCCTGGACCTTTCGGAGGTCCAGGGAATACCCCCGATATCCAAAAGAAATGTGAATTTCGGCTAAAAATACCCAAATTGACAATTATTCTGGTTCGAAAAAGTGGCATTTTGTTTGTGTAAAAACGTGTTATTTTAAACGTCATCTCACATTAATGACTTAAAATGCAATTATTTAATGTTGTAAAACTGCAATTACATTTTTAATTTCGTGATCCTGTTTCCTTTTAAAAGGACTTCAAAGTTTTACAGGATTATTTTTGATATTTGTACTTGTCCTAGGACAATAAAAACAAGTATAGGAGAAAGAACGGAACCTTTCGGTACCCCTGAATTAAGATGGAACTCGTTCGATGATATCCTATCTATAACAACACGTATAGTGCGATTACAAAAACAACTCGATATAAATCGAGAGTAATCACTACTGACGCCAAACACAATAAGCTTCGAAACGAGGCCAACGTGCCACACATGATCGAACGCCTTGGAAATGTCCAGAGCAATCACCTTGCTTTCACCAAATTAGAGAAGAAACGCCATCAAGTCTCCTGCAGAAAGACTTCTACGAAAATCATACAGCCGATCCCACAAAAGTGAGTTGGATTTCATATAGTTAATAATGCTCCCCATCACCTTAGAGAGTGTTAAGCAATCTGCTATTGGGCGGTACTACCGCCGCGGTAGTTATCAGGGTTAGAAGCCTCTCCCTTTTTTGGGATTGGCTGAACGTTTGCCACCTTCCAACATGAGGAAAAAACTCCTACACGGTACGTGTAGCTAAAAAGGTTTACCAAGGGACGACAAAACGTCGAAGCACAGTTCCGAAATACCATCTGACCCCGGGGACTTGTTAACATTGAAATCTTCAAGGACCCCTTTAACTGCACGTCCTCGAAAAAATATCTTTGAAATAATAAAGGATACACTTTCAAGTTGGGGCAGTGGTTGATTGCTTTCCGTCAAGAATAAGTTTCTTGCAAACAATTCAGCGAAATGTTGGCTTTATCAACCGAGTCTGTGAATATTTGATGATCCTCGATGAGTACCAAAATATTGGAAGGTAATAAAAAACATTTATTTAACAAAACACTGGCCTCGAGCTCGATTATTTATTTACTTTATCAAAACTGTAAAGTCGAATAATAACAACTACAATTACCTTAAACACAATTTTTTTCATTTTCTTTAACCACGCCCCTAAAAGTTTCGGGCTGAAAAAATTGCATTTCCAATCCCTTTGGTCAAAATTTAGGTCGATGAACATCATATGGAATAAAAATTTTAATATTGTTGAAGATATATACAAAAAAAAGCATGTTTAAAAATGGTGTTTTTCTAGGGTTGTTAAAGTTCTTCATGGGAGAACTTTTTTCTCTCGGTACGATTTTGTACATCTCCTAAATAAAACATTAAATCAAACAACTTTATAAATAGTTTCTTAAAAAATTGTCTTCGTAATTGTCCTTGTAATTGTTTAGTAAAGAAATGTGACCTCGAACTAGAGCAATCTTTCTCAAAACAGAATTTATATGACAAATTATAAAGAATTGTTATTAGTTTAAAAATTAAAACAAAATTAAAATAATTTTCTTTAAAATTATTCTACGATAATATAATATGTAGTTTCAATAAGTTATAAAAAAAAATACCTCGAGCTAGAATATATTTTTAAGTAAAAAAATATTTTTAGTAATAGGTAATCAAACATAATTTTATTATCTAAAAAAAATATTTAAAATCCCCAAATAAGTTCGTAAATGAGTGCAAAATCGCTTAAAATATAAGTCCTCAAATCCCTCCCCTCTAAAATCGGATTACAATTCGGTGTTAAAATTCCCATTTGGAAGACAAATCCCATTATCTGGCAAGCCTGTTGTGGTAGTGGTAGTAGAGTAAAGTAGTTTAACAAAACGCCGTTTTGTTTTAGGCCAAGTTACAAAAAAAAGAAACATTTACCAAGTTTTTTCAACCTGAAAACTTTTATTCCCACAATTTTACTAAAAATAAGTTTTAACTTTTATTGCCCCAAAAAACTTACTAAAGGTATTTTCATTTACCTGCTCCTTTGTTAAACAAAATGTTTAATAATTTTTTTTTTATTCAATTCTTTTTCAAATTTCGATTTTTCTCAAAAAAAAAAAATCAAATAATCACCTATTATATCTCTCTCTGCTCTCATTTATATTTGTTGTTATTTTCTAAAACTCTTTTAATCACTCTCTATCTATCATTCTCAAATTCTCATAATTTCTTACAATTTCTCTTGTATTTTTTCTTCGTATTTCTCTCATTTCAATTTCTCTCTTTGTTTCCTTTACTAGTTTATTTCTCTCTGTTGTGTTTTATTACCATTTCATTCCCAACAACGTGCTTGTGTGTTGTTAATTTTATACCCAGTTGTGTATTTTTTTTTAATCATGCTCTAAATCATTTTGTTTGTTTTAATTTCATTTTGTTATTATTGCTATTTTGAACTTCATACCACATTAGATGAAATTATTATTAATCGTTCTTCATTAATTACAATTGTGTTATTAAATCACTTTTTTAACAATTTATCTTATAATCAAAATGACATATTTTAAAAATCAATTAATTATGTATACAGAGAAATCAGGCCACCCTGTCAATTAAGTTGTGGACTGAATTTAAAATAATGTATTTGTTTTATTTGAAATAATGGTATACTGAAATTTTTTTTGAAAAAAGGAGGGATGCCAGAGTCTCAGATTTTGAGAATTTTTTTTATTAAATTTATAAACCACTTTTCGATTGACAAATTCTCAGATTCTGATATATTTTTCGCCAGAAAAATTCTTAGATTCTTAAACATTTTTTCCGTTAAAAAAAAAAAAAAACTCAGAATCTGAGATATTCTTCCGTATTAAAACTTTCCAGCTTTCGAAAAAAAAAAAAAAAATATTTGTATACACAATTTTCCGGACAGAAAAATTTTCAGATTCCGTACAGAAAATTGTCAGATTTTGTAAAATTTTTCCTTTTAGGAAATTTCATGATTCCGAAAAATTTTCTCGTATAAAAAACTGATCAAATTTTATCGTTTAAATATTTTTCAGATTCTGCGACTGTGAACATTTTTCCAGATTTTCTATCATTTTGTTGTTAAAAAAATCCTTAAATTCTAAGACATTTTTGAGTATAAAAAAATTCTCAGATTCCGATTTTTTTTATACCCTCCACTCTCGTGAAAGAAGGTTGTCATTCCGTTTGTAACACCTCAAAATATTGGTCTAAGAACCCATAAAGTATATATATTCATGATCCTTGATCGATTTTAAGACGATCTAGCGATGTCCGTCCGTCTGTCCATCTGCTGAAAACACGCTAACTTTTGAAAGACTTTACGGAGGCTCCTGAAGTTTAGCATATATGTTGGGCATTTACCTGGTCAGGTTGGTATTGCAATCTAGCGAAATCGGTCCAGTGGTTCAAAAGTTTTGAGCAAAAGACTGAATTTCGGCGAGGGTTTTTCGTGAATTAACGATATAAAAAACACGCTAACTTTCGAAAGGCAATTCTAAGGATGCTGAAGCTTGGCATATATATTTGTCGTTCCCCTGGTCTGGTTCGTATTCAGTTTCAGCCGAAGCGGTCCAGCGGTTCAACAGTTATTAGCAAAACCGTCAATTTCAGATTAGTTTAACCTTAAATTCATGAGATAAACCCGTTAAACATGTTTTAAAAACATTGTTAAGTCACAAAAATATTTAACAACGTATTTTTGTCACTCAAAAATATTTTTACACTAAAAAAAATACACTCAAAAAAATTTTACATTAAAAAAAAAGTTTTTTTACACAAAATAAAAACTAATCACTTAAAAGGGCATTGTGGAGGGTATTCATAGATTCGACCAACTTAACTTTTCTACTTATTTTCAAATAAAGAAATCTTTGATGCTGACATTTTTCATATAGAGAAATATTTTAGATTTTTCGTTTTCTCAGCTTTTGAAAAATAAAAATAAAAAATTGTACAGAAATATTCTTAAATTCTAAGACACTTTTCCGAATTGAAAATTTCTCAGATTCTTACGCATTTTTCGGTATAGAATTTTTCTTAGATTCTAAAAAATGTTTCCGTATAAAAAAATTTTAAGATTTTAAGGCTTTTTTCTATTCTGAAAAATTTTTAGATTATCAGACTTATTCCGTATAGACAAGTTATATTTTCCGTATGAAAAATTTTCAGATTCTATGTCTTTTTATAGGAAAATACACAGATTAGGGACATTTTTCCGCATGAATAATTCCTTTAAATCCGAGACTTTCTAATTTTCTTCGAATTTTAATTAGATCGTTCATGAGTTACATCTGAAAATGACGTAAAAATAAATAAATAAAAAAACTCTTATTCATTGTAAATAAGTGTGGGAGCGTCAGCGTGGGCGCCAGGCATACACATGAAAAAATGTCATTATTAATAAGTGTTAGAGCCCCGGCTGGGGCGCCATCCATATACATGAAGGTTAGGTTATGGTGGATGGCATTGGCATAAACCAATGCCCATAGAGGCCGACTTGTGGCCCATTATGATTCCAGTTAAAAATCTTCTTAGTTAAAAATCAATAGTTGCATCTATGCATTCCACTTCGATGTTTTGATAAACGCCAATAAGGTCCATGGATTTATTCCTCGGATTTCATGTAAATTCTGAAAGAAAAAAGAGCCAAATAATTTAAATCTTCTAAAAGACAGTGCAGGGCATTCACATAAAAAGTGAAAACTGTCTTCAACAGCTTCCCTACACCATCGGCATGTATCATCATTTACTCTTCCAATTCTTACCATGTGTTTACCCAGGGTGTTGTGGCCTGTAATCAAATTAATTACCATTCTCAGTTGTCTTCTATCCATATCAAGAAGAACTTGGCTTTGTTTCAACGAATTTTCATTCCATAATGATTTTGTCTGAATACAGCAGTCCGACTGAGTCCATCGGGTTAACCAAGTTTCTCTCGCTTCCAGTCTGATCCGTTGCGAGATTAGAGATAGAGGTGTATAGACGTCACTCACAGCCAATTCCTGTAAAAGGTTGGCTCCCCGCTTAGCAAGTTCATCTGCCTTTTCGTTGCCCAGTATATCTTTATGTCCAGGTACCCAGCACAGTCTAATGTTGTGCTGCTCGCTGAGAACCTTAAGCTCTCTGTGGCAGCGGCTAACTACCTTGGACCTTATACTGTCATTTTTCAGAGCCATTAAAGCTGCCTGGCTATCAATGAAAAAACTAATATCACTTCTGTATATTGGTGACATTGAAAGCTGCTCCGCTGTTTTGATAATAGCGTAAATTTCAGCTTGAAAAATACTGCAATCATTATCAAGTCGAAATGATCCTTCCATGTTAAGTTCATTGCAGTGGAAGCCACTTCCTGTACCACTTGCCATTTTAGAACCATCCGTGTAGACATTAATTGGATAGAACTCCACCTGATCATTGAGCCAATCATCCAACGAAGGGATTTCAATGTTTAATCTCCTATTTACAACATTAAGTGGAGTAATATACTCATATAATCATCGTCGTTTTTCCGGTCTAGAATTTAAGAGTTCTCGAATTCAAAATATGGAGTCTTCGAATTACAATTAGATCATTCGTAAATTACATCTGAAAATGGTATAAAAAAAAAAGATTCTTAGTCAGTGTGGTTGTAATGAAAAGGTTTTAATTGTGATTGAGTGTTAGACATGCACATGGAAGAATTTCATGGCTAAGAAGTGTGAGAGCCCCGGCTTGGGCGCCATGCATAAACATGAAAATATGCAAATGGATTCGTCTTTTTATCTACATCGTATTTTCGGCAAAAAAAATTATAGAGTTCTCAAATTCAAAATATGGACTCTTTGAGTTCCAACTAAATCATTCATAAATTACATCTGAAAATGGGGTGAACAAATAAAAAGATTCTTAGTCAGTGTGGTCGCAAGGCATAAACCATTGAAAAGTTTCATTTTTAATAAGTGTGGATGCACCGGCCTGGTTCAAAGGCATACACATGGAAGAGTTTTATTGTTATTAAGTGTAAGAGCCCCGGCTTGGGCGCCATCGAATGAAAATATTCAGATGCATTCTTCCTGTTATAAAATTTGTTTGATAGTTACTTCTGAAATTATATTGCAGTATGACCAAAAAATAAGAACTGGATCAGTTTTGTAACAATTTTCTTAAAATTTCCTGAAATTTTCTTGTGATCAATAATCAAATAAATTTTTAATAAAGTTTTAAATAACAAGAGAATTTTTAGAATATCAACTGATATTTTATGAATTATGTCTGAAAATAGTGTAAAAAAGTTATCTGATTCTTAAAAAGTGTAAGCGCCCCGGGCTGGGCGCCAGACTTAAGCATGAAAGGTTTTCATATTTAATAAATGTAGTTGACTCGACCTAGGCGCCAGACATGGAAATATTTAATTCTTAATAACTGTTCGACACCCACAACATTTTAGTTTTTCCAATATTCTACCATAAATTTTACTTTTGGCCTAAATAATTAATTTCTTAACACTTTTCAAATAAAATTTGTAAAAAATAAATTATGCAAATGCAAAAAAAACTAAATAATATAAAACTTTTAACCTTAACATTTTGTTTTTATAACAAATAAGTATTAAAATCAATGTTAATCGTATAAAATTGCAAATTTTATGCAAGTTGAATTGCAAAACTATACAAATTGTACAACCCAACTCTAATAAAATATAATTAATTACTTGATGTTGTCGTTTGTTGTTCAACAGATAGTTAAATTAATTAATGATTATATTAGAAAATAGTACAGACAATATTTACAAATATAAATAAAATACTATCTAACTAAATGTGTGTGTGTGTAATAATATGAGTATAACAAGGTCAACCGGCATTTTAAATTATAGTACTATTTAAATGCATAATTATAAATTGTTAAAAGAATTTTAAATTAGAAAAACAATGAGATAAAAAAAATACTATAAAAATGTGAAGAAGCGAAGAATTGAGAATTTATTAAAGAAATAGAAACAAAAAAGTTCAACAGGATATCAATAGAAATAAGTCCCCAGGGCCGGATGGTATTACGGCTATGGTCCTGACACAGTGTGCTATGTCGTTGTCACGTCCTTTGCCAATATTATTTAGCTACTCCTTGTTAGAAGGTAGCCACCGTCCAGACAATCCCACTCTTTCTGGTGGTTTAAGTGTTTTGGGTAATCTTATGGTAAACAAGTCTCACAGCGTGCTGGAGTCATTCCCTCTTGCTAGAAAGTGGCTACTGTTTGTAACGTGTCGTTACAAGGAAAATACTTTTTCCCATACCGTACCACTCTACTTGTGCCCATTACTAATATGCAATTGTTTGTTTGGTAGTTATTACTACCAAACGTGGAGGAGCAGCTTGCAATTCTCATTAAGTTAGTCAAATAGTTATTTATAATGACAAAGTTTGGCTGACCATAACAACGAGAAACCAGTTGGAGTTCGTGATATACCTCGTAGAATATACGCTGTATACCGTAAGCCGACCAGATTCTTGTTCCCAATTCCGTCGCTAGCCGTAGTTGGTCCGTAGTTAAAATCCTGTAGTTAGAAATCCGACTAAATCCGAACGCCACCTATCGTTCGTATTAACCCGACTCACCTGCACCCCATTCTCGTGAGTTACTTAGCATTTTTACTCATCGTAGTTAGCACCCGATCGCCCACTAAACCCGAACGCCACCTATCGTTCGTATTAACACGACTCACCTGCACCCCATTCTCGTGAGTTACTTAGTATTTTTACTTATCGTAGTTAGCACCCGATCATCCACTAAACCCGAACGCCACCTATCGTTCATATTAACCCGACTCACCTGCACCCCATTCTCGTGAGTTACTTAGTATTTTTACTTATCGTAGTTAGTACCCGATCGCCCACTAAACCCGAACGCCACCTATCGTTCGCATTAACACGACTCACCTGCACCCCATTCTCGTGAGTTACTTAGCCTTTTTACTTACCGTAGTTAGAATACCCGATCGCCCACTAAACCCGAACGCCACCTATCGTTCGTATTAACACGACTCACCTGCACCCCATTCTCGTGAGTTACTTCGTACCTATTCTAATTTACTTTCGTCATCCCTGACACCCCCGAACACCAACTAACGTTCGGTCTCACCGACTCACCTGCGCCCTATACTCGTGAGTCACTAACATCGGTACTACAGACATTGGGTCAACAACTTCGTGTGTACAACTATACAATCACAAAGGAAGCAGACCTTTGTTGGACACTGGACATATCTAGTGCTACCTCAGCTGGAAAACAAAACTGCATCACAAATGGCGCCCGAGCAGGGACTCGTTTCCAAAAACGCACCTTGTGGAAAGATTGACAACACCACCAACGAATTTGGAACGAGGGAATCACACACGAACCAAGATCTTTCTAGTGAACAAGTCTTAAATAAGCTTAGCGATTTAGAAATCATGAAAATAATTATTCGTTGGGATGTGAAATACGACGGCTCCGAAAACCTGCTGGAGTTTTTAGAACGTCTAGAGGAGTTAGCCGAGTGTTACTCTATTCCTAACGACCGATTAATGTTTTCGTTATGGGAGATATTGAAGGACCGAGCATTGCAATGGTATCGGATACATCGTGGCGAAATCCGAACCTGGGAGGAGTTTAAGGTGAAATCAATTCGCTTCTTTTTACCGAGGAGGTACCTGTCTGATATTGAGGAAGCGATATACAATCGTAAACAAGGCCGAAAAGAAAAAGCCAAGGATTTCGTTTTGGAGCTACAGACTCTCATTCGGCGACACCCACAGCTGCGACAAATTGACCATACTGGCAGAATATATGAAGGTCTGAGACCAGAATACCGATTGTATGTTCGACGCCAAGATTTTAAATCCCTGGACGAACTTTTAGACCAAGTTTCTGAGTATGAGTCCATTCGGCAGTCTGAGGCTAAGGAGCAATCGCATTTTGACGGTGTCAAAACACTCGATGCTACCTACTGCCGAACGACGCATTGTTGGCGCTGCAAAATGAAGGGACACTCGAGAAGGCAATGCCGTAACTCGATGAAATTTTTTTGCTCCAGATGTGGTGCCGATGGAATTCTGTCTAAGGATTGTACCTGTCCAGCAATCCTTGAAGCAAAGTCACACAAAGATGGTACAAACAAGTCAGCTTCCAAACCAAACCAATTAGAGCTTAATCCGACACAAGTTCCAACATCACTCCACTTTGCCAGCTTAGTGGGAAAGGTCAAGGTCAGAAAAGCACGAATTGTGCCAAAGACGACTATCATGGGGCAATCGATTCAGCCAGCAAAAACAAGCCCAGATTATATTAAATCGAAATTAACAAGACCAGGCTATCATCACCGTCATACAGACAAGGTATCCCACACCCAGCAACGAGAAAATAAACATCTGAATAGATCCGGACTATCAACTTTCCATCTAACAAAACAATTTGTCACAATCGAGCCGAAGCTCTTAGCAGTTAGGTAAAATTTACTTTTCTTTGGTAAGGGAGAAAAAATAATCACAAACATTATTTTTTTTTAAAGTAGGGGGGGAATGTAACGTGTCGTTACAAGGAAAATACTTTTTCCCATACCGTACCACTCTACTTGTGCCCATTACTAATATGCAATTGTTTGTTTGGTAGTTATTACTACCAAACGTGGAGGAGCAGCTTGCAATTCTCATTAAGTTAGTCAAATAGTTATTTATAATGACAAAGTTTGGCTGACCATAACAACGAGAAACCAGTTGGAGTTCGTGATATACCTCGTAGAATATACGCTGTATACCGTAAGCCGACCAGATTCTTGTTCCCAATTCCGTCGCTAGCCGTAGTTGGTCCGTAGTTAAAATCCTGTAGTTAGAAATCCGACTAAATCCGAACGCCACCTATCGTTCGTATTAACCCGACTCACCTGCACCCCATTCTCGTGAGTTACTTAGCATTTTTACTCATCGTAGTTAGCACCCGATCGCCCACTAAACCCGAACGCCACCTATCGTTCGTATTAACACGACTCACCTGCACCCCATTCTCGTGAGTTACTTAGTATTTTTACTTATCGTAGTTAGCACCCGATCATCCACTAAACCCGAACGCCACCTATCGTTCATATTAACCCGACTCACCTGCACCCCATTCTCGTGAGTTACTTAGTATTTTTACTTATCGTAGTTAGTACCCGATCGCCCACTAAACCCGAACGCCACCTATCGTTCGCATTAACACGACTCACCTGCACCCCATTCTCGTGAGTTACTTAGCCTTTTTACTTACCGTAGTTAGAATACCCGATCGCCCACTAAACCCGAACGCCACCTATCGTTCGTATTAACACGACTCACCTGCACCCCATTCTCGTGAGTTACTTCGTACCTATTCTAATTTACTTTCGTCATCCCTGACACCCCCGAACACCAACTAACGTTCGGTCTCACCGACTCACCTGCGCCCTATACTCGTGAGTCACTAACATCGGTACTACAGACATTGGGTCAACAACTTCGTGTGTACAACTATACAATCACAAAGGAAGCAGACCTTTGTTGGACACTGGACATATCTAGTGCTACCTCAGCTGGAAAACAAAACTGCATCACATGTTCAGACAATTCCTAAAAACGGTTCAGCTTGTCACCCAGATAACAGCGGATTTGTCTGAAATTTTTTAGAGAGCATGTTTAAGTAAGTAAGCATCTTCTCAGTAATTTAGAGTCTAACTCACATCTGAATGATCTACACTCCAGCAGTTCCGGTAAAGTCTTTCTTCAGAGACCAGGAGTCGCTTTTTAACGGAACGTCAGATTTGTTTTCATCATTTTTGTAATAGTAATGTGGTCTGCCCTTTACTGCCGCACGTCTTTAAATGATATGGCCAAGCAGTTTGGTATACGACTCATATGGGTCCCAGGGCACAAAGACATTCCAGGGAATTGCAAAGCCGATGAGCTTGCAAGACTAGGAACTACCTTACAGGTTCCAACAGAATTGGAATGTCTTGGTGTGCCTCTACAAACTTGCAAGCAAAATCTACAGCTTTGTTCCGAGCCGGAGACTAATCAGAGATGGGCAAATGGATTGACGTGTGAGACAACGCCACAGATTTGGCCATTTCTTAATCAAAGGCTCACAAGTGAGCTGATATCACTTCCAAGAGGAGAGATTTCGACAGTGGTTGCTGTAATTACCGGACACTGTCTTATAGGGAAGCACGCAGATCGGTTAAATGTGCCTTTTGTTGGAGTTGTATGGATGAACAGGAGTTGGAAACTATCGAACACTTCATGTGCCATTTCCCGGCACTTTCTGGTCAGAGACTTGCTTCACTGGGATATAGGGTGCTGCACGATCTTTCTGATTTGTCAGATTAGGAGTTTCATAAGAAGCTCAAATTGGTTTAACGGCAGGGACCAGTAGGGAAACCTTTTATGGTCCCGTGGTATCACAATAGACCTCAAAGTCTACGTGTGCTGACGTTAAACGTCAGCAGCCACTTACAACCTAACCTAAATGTGTTTGCTCTTCATATTTCCTCTTAGCATTTCTTTCAAAACGTTGGAGTTGTTCTATTCACCAATTTGGTGAAAGCAAGGTGGTTGCTCTAGATATTTCCAAGGCGCTTGAGCACTCGTTTAGAAGGTTATTGCGTTTGGCGTCGGTTGTGAATTCTCTTGATTTATATCGAACTTTCTCAGAGGCCGCTCTATACGTGTTGTTCTAGATGGGTTCTTATCGGATGAGTTTCAGATAAATTCATTTCGACCTTCTAGGTCAAACTTTCAATTCTATCTATCCTTACGGCTTCATTCCGCGACAGAGACTTATCAGAAATGTGCACATTGACGAACGTGTGAGACTACACGGAAGAATTTGCCTTCTCTTGATCGGACATTCGTTCTTGCGCCATTAACATTTTCGTGGTTAGTCTTGCAGCTCTGAAGGCCTTAAAATCAAACACTGTTAAATCGGGAATCGTTAGGAATTGAATATAATCCCTTCGTCGAATCAGTCAGCACATAGCCCAGCTAATCTACGTACCTGTTCATAGTGGAATCGCTGGGAACGAATTGGTTGATGAATGTGCAAGAAATGTCTCTGAATCGGTGGGGAAACGGGTGGAACCTGACTTCACGGTTATTATAGTGGAATTAATGAACGATATTGATAGGATATCTGAGAATAGAATTTGCCAAATGGCCATGCGTATGGGAATTTCTGATAGGGACAATTGTAGAAGTTGTAGGGAAGTGTAGGAGGAGGAAGAGTCAGTGAAGCACTTGTTATGTGAATGTCCAGGTCTGATGAGAATCCGCCTTAAGCATTTGGGGCAATGATTTTTCAATGACCTGGATTGTCTAAACAAAATCTCATTGACGTCTCTAGCAGAATACCTTGGGGAATCGGGGTGGTTTAAGAGGTAGAACTTTGTATCAGAGGGGGACTAGGGAAGTAAGAATTTAGGGAATCACAACGCCCATCCAAACTAACCTAACCTAAGTGTTTAGCTAAGATATGTTAAATCATTGCTGAGACGCGGATGCTTGCTTCTTGTACTCGCCATTCCAGCAGATCACATCCGTTCGTTGTCGACTGTCCAATTCATCTCGGTCGAATTAGCCGAATGTGGAATAAACTCTTCGCAGAGGTTTTCCCAGTCTGCTACGATTTAGAAAAATTCAAATTGAATGTTCACAAACACTTTTCCTTCTTTCCTTCTGCTCATTAGTAGGGGGAATCCCCTGAGTGTTGGCTCCGGTTATGCATTATTTTCATTAAATTACCCGAGTAAAAATTTTGATATGATGCAATATATAATGATATGTAACACAATATATATTTAAACGCAATTTGATCCGAATAATGGTGGATGTGTTTGCATTAAAAAAGATCAACTTGTATAAAATATGATTTGATTTCATCCGAGTTTTGACCAGACATTGCCATATATTGGTGGATCTAATTAGATCTAATTGCATAAAAAAATATAAAATCCTGGTGTTTTTTGGTTTGGGTTGAGATACACCACAGGTCAACGATACATTCACCAAACATTTAAATGTTTGGGTACGCTTCGAACCAGATAGGTGATATACATAACCCTAACAAGAAATGTTTAGGAACATTTTAAAAAGTTTCTTATACTTTGTCTAAAAAACTTAGAAAATTTTTGGTTAATTGGAAACGTATATAGTTTTATATGGAACAGCATAAGCTATATATCATTTTATGTTAAATTATACAGAAAAACAAATTTTGTATTGACCCTCATATAATTTTATATAATTATATCAACCGTACACCTTTTAATCCGAATCATGATTAAATTATATATAACTACATATCACTGCATTTAAATAATTTAGAAAAGATCTCACGCGATGTATAATAATATATGATTTAATATGTTTGTATCAAGTTACACTAAGAAAATTATGTCATTAACTGTTTGTAGGTTATTTTAAAAAGTAATCAGTAAAGTCGTTTTAAAAGAAAAATCACTTATTTTATAAAGGATTTAATTTTTTTAATGTTTCTGTAGTTTAAAAAAACTAATTTACTGTATTAAAAACGAATTTTCTGTTACATTTAATTTCGACAGTAAAAAATTTCTTCTATAGTTTTACTGTTTTTCAATACAAAATAACTGAATATTCACTAGTTTTTTAATGTTTTGGTTAGTCATTAAATTAACATTTAAAATTGACTGTAACGTGTTTTTATTTTAAATGAAAAAACAGTGGAATGGTTTTTAAATAAAATTTAATTTGTTTTAAGTGAATATTCACTGGAATTTACCTACATAATTCTTTGAGTGTATATTAAGGGTGTTCTTATTTTTTTGTTTCGGATTTTTGTGTTGCACTGGGCAGAATTTTGTTCCTTTGTACTAAAAACTTAATAATAGAAAATTTGGAGTTAATCCGATAACTTTTAGTGGACGCGGAAACGACCCGAAGTTTGAATAACGGATTACAAGGGAAAAAAAATGACTTTTTACTCATTTTCTCAATTTTTTCGATATTTAAAGTTAAGTTTGAATTCAAATGGTTACAGAAATGTGATGTGGAGTACATTACCTTTGTAATAAGGCAATAAAAACTAAAATCGGTTAAAAATCAGCCAAGTTATTACAACTGCCCCAGGCAACTAACGTGTGGCAGACCACTTGATCAAAGATTTCGAGTTCAATTTTTTAAATTTATTGAAATTGCCCACCAAAAACTACTGCTTCGCCGTAAGCAGGTTTGTAAGGGAATGTTGAGTTGCCATTCCCTTACAAACCTGCTTACGTATGGCATGATATTTGGTCGCAATGTCCCACTTTAGAGCATTTCATCCGAGCGCTTATTTCAGCGCAATAAAAATGTAATGAAATCATACCTTCTTAGAAGCTTACTGGGTGCATTTTTGTAAGCATATTGGATGCTCAGAAATCATTGCTCCAATAAAGCACAAAAATAATGTATTACCATCACTAAAGTCTTCATGCCTGAAAAGTTTGTATGAAGGAAGTGCTCCTCGTAGGCACACAAATAACACTACAGTTTTAATGTCTAAATAGTGTGTAGTCGAAACTTTTGTTTTCACTATTGCACATGCGTACACGTCCGTTCACAAAAACACAAAATATCAACTGAATTAAAATTGTATTTTTTTATTGTGTCATCCAAATTTTCCAAATGCTCGTAAGTCGTCGTATAATTCATAATTTTTTCTCTCTGCCTTACGGTAGTGCATACTAGATGCACTACTGTAAGCGAATGTATTTAAAAATGTCTGTTTACATTCGTAATTTACCGAAAAATTTATATTTCTATTTCTGCCTTACAGTAGTGCATCTAGTATGCACTACTGTAAGGCAAAAATATCTATGTGCTGAAGACGAAGCGCTTGTGTATGCCAGAAAAATTATGAACTGCTTCCACAATCTCGATTATTTTTTGCTGGGTGTCTACTATAGCAACATTTTTCTATTCTTTGCTTGCCAATGTACTAAGGTAATAAGTATTTTTCATATTGTGTTATGCTAACTTGTTTTTAATTAATGGTAAAAAGGTCTAAATTTTCCAGCCCTGTTTTCAAATCTCCAATTTTAAATTTTAATTTTTTTAGGCATATAAAATTTAAAAAATCGACCATTGGACCATAGGATTTTGTTAAGCACATATAAGGGAATAAAAATTACAAAAATTGTAGACATTCCTTTTTTCATTCGTCTAGTTTTGCGATTTTAATTCGGCGGATTTCGAGATAATAGTGATTTTGGTAACTTTTTTAGCTTTTAGTTAATTTTTTTTATTTTTTTTAACAAACTTCATATGTTTTCTACCGAATTACTATAGAATACTTCAATTCCTTTAATCAGGGCAAAATTGAGATATGAAAAATTGACCCAGTTAAAGGTCAAAGGTCAAATTTTAGAAGAATTTGAATTTTTAAAGATTTACAGATTTTTCGAGCGTATATTAATGAAACTTCCAAATGTTATTTTAATAACATTTAAAAATTAATGGCTTATAAAAATTCAGAACATTAACCCTTAAGTGCTGTTGGGGTCTATATGACCCTATGAAATAATATACTTACATATATTTTCTCCATTAAATAAAAAACATATAGACCCCAATAGCACTTATGGGTTAATTTTCCGAATTTTAATAATAAACTATTTATGTTTAGTCATATTAAAATAACATCAAGGAGTTTCATAAATGTCCTCTCAAAAAAATTGTTAATCTTTAAAAATTCAAATTGTTCTCAAATTTGACCTTTGACCTTTAACTGGGTCAATTTTTCATATCTCAATTTTGCCCTGATTAAAGGAATAAAAGTATTCTATATTATTCTGTAGTAATTTGGTAGAAAACATATGATGTTTGTTAAAAAAAATAAAAAAAGTAACTAAAAGCTAAAAAAGTTACCAAAATCACTATTATCTCGAAATCCGCCGAAATAAAATCGCTAAACTAGCCGAATAAAAATTGAATGTCTACAATTTTTGTAATTTTTATTCCCTTATATGTGCTTAACAAAATCCTATGGTCCAATGGTCGATTTTTTAAATTTTATTTGCAAAAAAAATTAAAAATTGGAGATTTGAAAACAGGGTTTAAAAATTAAGACCATTTACCATTGATTTAAAACAAGTTAGCATCACACAATATGAAAAATACCTATCACCTTAGTACATTGGGACTTAAAGAATAAAAAAATGTTGCTATAGTAGATAATTTCAATCAATTTCAAAAATTGAACTCGAAATCTTTGATCAAGTGGTCTGCCACACGTTAGTTGCCTGGGGCAGTTGTAATAACTTGGATGATTTTTAACCGATTTTAGTTTTTATTGCCTTATTACAAAGGTTACGTACTCCACATCACAATTCTGTAACCATTTGAATTCAAACTTAACTTTAAATATCGAAAAAATTGAGAAAATGAGTAAAAAGTCATTTTTTCCCCTTGTAATCCGTTATTCAAACTTCAGGTCGTTTCCGCGTCCACTTAAAGTTATCGGATTAACTACAAATTTTTTATTATTAAGTTTTTGGTACAAAGGAACAAAATTCTGCCCAGTGCCAAGCAATTAAAACATTTTAAATTTTTCCCTTACTGTTAAGAACACCCTTAGTGTATATATTGTAATATATGTTTATTTTTACTCGGGTATGCATTTTCATTAAAATGAGCATTTTATCAAAATATGCATTTATATCAAATTATGCATTTTCATCAAAATTTGTATTTCATCAAAATATGCATTTTTATCAAAATATGCATTTTCATCCAAATATGCATTTTTATCAAAATATGCATTTTCATCAAAATATGCATTTTATCAAAATATGGATTTTCATCAAAATATGCATTTTCATCAAAATATGCATTTTTATCAAAATATGTATTTCATCAAAATATGCATTTTCATCAAAATATGAATTTTCATCAAAATATGCATTTTCATCTAAATATACATTTTAATCAAAATATGCATTTTCATCAAAATATGCATTTCATCAAAATATGCATTTTCATAAAAATATGCACTTGCATCAAAATTCTCGCGCAGAATACCTTGGGGAATCGGGGTGGTTTAAGAGGAAGAACTTTGTATCAGAGGAGGACTAGGGAAGGAAGAATTTAGAAAATCACAACGCCCATCCAAACTAACCTAACCTAAGATACATTAACTTATTCTTGAGACGCGGATGCCTGGCTCTTGTACTCGCTTTTCCAGCAGATCACATCCGTTCGTTGTCGACTGTCCAATGTATCTCGGTCGAACTAGGCGAATGTGGAATAAACTCACCGCAGAGGTCTTCCCAGTCAGCTACAATTTAGATAAATTCAAATTGTTCTCTTTTGTTCTTTTAATTAGTAGGGGGCATTCAAATTGTTCTCTTTTGTTCTTTTAATTAGTAGGGGGCATCCCCTGAGTGCTGGCTCAGGGGATGCATTATTTTCATTAAAATAAGCATTTTTATCAAAATATGCATTTATATCAAATTATGCATTTTCATCAAAATATGCATTTTCATCAAAATATTAATTTTTATCAAAAAAAAAATATGCACTATTCCCTCTTTCTCTCTCCTCATATTTTCATTAAAATAAGCATTTTCATTAAAATATGCATTTTCATTAAAATATGCATTTTCATTAAAATATGCATTTTTATTAGAATATACATCTTCATCAAAATATGCATTTGTTATCAAAATATGCATTTTCATCAAAATATGCATTTTCATCAAAAGCATTTTTATCAAAAAAAAAAATGCATTTTTTTTATCAAAATATGCATTTTCATCAAAATATGCATTTGCATCAAAATATGCATTTTCATCAAAATATATATTTTCATCAAAATGTGCATTTTCATCAAAATATATATTTTCATCAAAATGTGCATTTTCATCAAAATATGCATTTTCATCAAAATATGCATTTTCATCAAAATATGCATTTTCATCAAAATATGCATTTTCATCAAACTATGCATTTTTATCAAAATATGCATTTTTATCAAAATATGCATTTTCATCAAAATATGCATTTTCATCAAAATATGCATTTTCATCAAAATATGCATTTTCATCAAAATATATAAAAAAACTATGCAGATACAGTCGATGCTATTTTTTTTTGGAAAATGTATAGATTCGAAATGCCCAAACTCGGAAATTATGACTATCCTTAATGGTTTTAACTAATCTTAAAATTGTTTAAACAAAATTATAAGGGGTATTCACACCTGATTGCAAACAGTTGTATCTTCTATACAATGACTTCTGCTGATTTTTATCCACTTTCTTTATCCAATTAACCCAACAGAGCATCTTTCTTTACTCCCCACGGATATTTTTTGTTTATCTCTAAAAAAAAAAACACAAAAAACTACCTACTTCCTCCCTAAGTTTTCACCACATTTTTTTGTTGTTTACATTATTTTTATCGTAAAATTCAAAACCAACTGCATTGTCACACTTTTCTTATCATGTTGTCTGAAATGCGATTGAAGTACTTTTAACTTAAACAAAAAAAAAATAAACCTGTAAATAAACAAAACGCACTACAAAACGACCTACAAAAAAGTACCTACTTTGTATAAATAATTTTTGTTTTGTATATTTTTGTATATTTTTTCATGTGGTTGTTAATGATAAAAATGCTAATAAACTTTAAATTAAGTGAATGAATAATATGTATAAAATGTGGGGTGTTGTTTGTAGTAAAAATAACGTACACATAAAATCAACTTCATTAACAAAACAAACAAAAAATTGTACGAACTGAAAAAAAGTAGGTATTTCAAGAATATGGAGATAAAAATAATAAATATATTGGAGAACTGCAGTTTTTAGCGCGCGCAACTTGAAAAAAAAAGAAAATAAATAAAACAACACCATAATGTGATCATTAAACTTGGCTAAAGTTGTTTAGATGTTGTTTTTAGCAGAGTTTTACAATATTAAAATCTCCTTAATATGATTGTTGAAGAAAACTGTTGATTCGGAGAGTTACCGCGGTTTTGTTTATGCGATGTTCAGCATAATCGGGGACAAAATCGAAAAAGCATCTTAAGTCAAATTTTCTTGTCACTCGCTAAATAAGGAAAAGATAATGCTAGTTGTTTCACTCAAACACTTTGACCTACTGAAAAATGTCCTAGCGTAAAGGAATCATCCCCTCTTGCTGCAAGGTTGCTAATGTTCACCCAATCCCTATTATTATCAAGGGAAGATCTAGACCTTACGGCCACACTTCGACCTTTTCGGTCTTTTGTGCCAAAATTTAATAATCTAACAAGAGCGCAGCTAATAATTAATCCCGATTATGACCGAACAGTCTTGCAGCTCTGAACGACTCGGAGGAATCCAACACGTTGAAATCGAGACGTGTTATGAATTGTATACAATCCCTTCGTCAAATCCGACAGCACACAGTCAAGTTAATCTGGGTCCCTGGACACAATTGACTAATGAATGTGCCAGGAATGACTCTTAAGTCGGTGAGGTGAACAGTTAGAACCTGACTTCTCGGTTCCTTTAGTAGAGGCAATGAACAGAATATATTATATAGCTGGAAATAAGATAACAATAGGTGGATATCACTGACTACGTATAGGATATCGCGGATCCTATGCCCACAGTCAAATCCTAAGAGAACGAAAATTATTCTTCTATTAGGAAAGCGGACGATTAGCCTACTGTTGGCAGTACAGACGGAACATTTTTTAATGGTCCTAATGGCTGTGCGTATGGAAATCTCTTACAGGGATTATTATAGGAGTTGTGGAGTAGTGAAGGAGTCAGTGAAGAACTTGTTGTGTAAACGTCCGAGACTAAAGCAGCGTAGTCTGAAGCATATAGGCGAAGACTTTTCGATGACCTGGACTGGCAAAATGTTGTCTCGTTGACTTCTTTGGATGGTTTAAGAAGTAAGCCTTTTTTGCATAAAAAGAACAATCAAGGGAGTCGCAGTGGGCCCCATGGCCGCCAAATGGCGAACACCCATACAACGTAATCATGACTGAACCATTACAAATAGCTATGCGCAGTCGAACGTGTTGGAGAGTTTGGTAACTAAAACTAACTAACTCTTAATATAACACACTTCTCAATGATAGACCGTATGGTTTTCATAATAGTCGTTCTACAAAAACCTGATGGCGTTTCTATCGGAACGTTGCAGTTGGCCGCTTACTCATTTTGGTGAGAGTAAAGTGTTTGCTCTTGATATTTCAAAGTGTTTAGAATCTGAGGCCCTTTGTGACAACATAGGACGATAATGGTTCCATACTAGTCTCTGCATATAAATCAATTTGAGGTCTTTATGAAACTCTTAAGATATTTCAATTTGACATCCGACAAGAGATCACGCTCCATCCAAATAAAGCAAATTTATGGCTTGAAACGCCGTACATGCAGATAAGGAGTTTCCAACTCCACAGCATTCATACAGCTCTGGCAGAAATTATTTGACGGTAACTTTAGCCGCTCAGCGTGGTTTTCTAAAAGTCTGTTACCGAGTTTTTGATTAACAGAAAGGCAAATCTGTCGCAAATCTCGCAGGGCAATCCATCCATGCAGTAAAGTCTCACAGGTCAATCCATAGGCCTATCTCTGATTATTCTTCTCACCGGAACAAAGCCGTGGTTTGTGCTAGGAAGTTTCTAGAAGTTTACCAAAACTCATCTTGCAAGCTCTTCGGCATTCTTATTTACTTAAATGTCTATGTGCACAGGAACTCATATGAGTGGAGGGTCGAACTGCAAGGCTATCTCATTCAAAGATTGTTTCCAGGAACATTGGTACCAGAAACTTAACCGCGGCTTAACTGTCATAAATTTTTACACAGATGGATCGAGGCTGCACGAACAAGTGGGCTTTGGAGTATATTCGGAAGAGCTTGGATTGAGCCTGGCTCGAAGATTGCCAGATCATTGCAGTGTTTACCAGGCAGAGATGCTGGCAATAAAGGAAGTGGCTGACTGGTTGAGTTGCAATGTCTTGTCTACAACCGCAGTCAACATCTATACTGACAGTCAAGCCGCGGTAAAGTCCCTCGATTCAATGTTTCTGAAAACAAGATCTGCCCTTAACTGCCGCACGTCTTTAAATAAGATGGCCAAGCAGTTTAAAATACGACTCATATGGGTCCCAGGGCACAGAGACATTCCAGGGAATTGCAAAGACGATGAGCTTTGAAGACTAGGAACTACCTTACAGGTTCCAACAGAATTGGAATGTATGCCTCTAGAAACTTGCAAGCAAAACCTACGGCTTTGTTCTGCGACGAAGACCAATCAAAGATGGGCAAATGGATGGACGCGTGATACAACACGAATGATTTGGCCTTCTCTTAATCAGGGACGCACAAGTGAGCTGATATCGCTTCCAAAAGGAGAGATTTCGACGGTGGTTTCTATAATTACCGGACACTGTCTTATAGGGAAGCACGCAGAGCGGTTAAATGTGCCGTCGAATGACTTTTGCCGAAGTTGCATGGATGAAGAGGAGCTGGAAACTATCGAACACTTTATTTGCCATTGCCTGGCACTTTCTGGTCAGAGACTTGCTTCACTAGGATCTAGGGAGCTGTACGATCTTTCTGATTTGTCGGATGTCAAAATTCAACATCTAAGGAGTTTCATAAGAAGCTCAAACTGGTTTAACGACAGGGACTAGTAGGAAAACCTATTACGGTCCCGTGGTAATACAATGGACCTCAGAGTCTACGTGTGTTGACGTAAAAACGTCAGCTGCCACTTACAACCTAACCTAACTGTCAGGAAAGATGTCGACTGCGGTTGTCACAATACATTACATTTCAATCAGTCATCCCCTGAGTGCTGGTTAAAAAATATGCTCCGAATTCCACTTGTTCGTGAAGTTGTGTTCTTATCTTATGAGTTCAAGCTTCAGTGGTATACAAGCCTCTGTTTTTAGCCCTACTCTTTTATCTTCATAAATTATCTTCTGGATCAGACCTTTATATTTAGATATTATTTTGCCATGACAGCAACATTTGTCATTAGTTTTCCTGCGATCATTGCCTCGAGGAGGTTAGGGGTATGCGGAAAGATATGAATGAGACACTTTTCACAATCTCGCGAGTGGGGTCGGCGATGTTGATCGGTTTTTATGCTTGAAATACACAATGTTGCATGTGAACCCAGAGTCGAGCAGTGGATCCATCACCGCCATCTTTATCGATATGTGGTGTTAGTATCAAGAAATCGGATACTCTTGATTTTTTGGACATGTAAAAAAAAAGTATGATGTTCTTGTTGTTCCAACGAACGTTTTAATAGTGTCGGAAGAAGCATTCAAGTGGCTTCGTGTTCTAAAATAATGGAAATATTTCTTTGCTCCATCCGATCTCATCACTATTTATACCACTTATATCCGACAAAAAACCACTTCCATATATATTGCGAAGAATCTAAAAGTTTTTCTGGGAGCTTCTGTGCGTTAACGCTTTTAAATAATTGACTTGGAAAAGACATACATATGTGGGAAGTCTGTTCCACATACGAATTGTTTAGCCAAAGAAAGAATTTTCTCTATAGTGAGTTGTGCGTTCAGCTGTCCACCTTTCTGCTAGAGGTCAGCTTTCTTAGCAGAGGTCACCTTTCTTAGCAGAACACTCCCCGTGGAAGTAGCGAGAACAAAGACACACAATCCACACTCCAACGATGCTCAAAGGAGTTAATGGAATTAGATATTCTATCGTCCCCTATAAACGTTAGCGCCCTCTTCTTGGGAGCAAGAATTATAAACTCAAAATTGGGGGGAATGGCTGTTTAAGGTCTCTTAACCAAAGTCAACAGCATAAGACTGACATGCGTTTCAGCCCGAAGTGAAATCAAAAGGAACAACTTAGCGGATAAGAATGCTCAGGCTTCACATTTATTTTTGCAACCATATAAACTAAGTCTTTTCAAACTCTGTTTGTTAATTATGGAATAAGTAGATATGAGTTAAAATAACTACCAAGTCGTAGAAGGAGGAGGCAAAGGAAAGGAGAAAATATAAATTGGATGGCTATAATGTTAAAGATATGATGTGGTTGGTTAAATGGTATAATGATGTTGAAGTTGCCAGTGCCATTGCTGTTGTTTTTATAATTGTGCGGTTTTTCCTTTATATTTTTTTGTATTTTTTCAAATATGGTTACGCTTTGGCGCATTTCCTTTTTTGTTTATATTTCTTTTTTTCTTTATTTCAATCTGGAGTATGTACTCGTCATACGAATGTTTTTTTAAAATGAAGCGTTAATTATTAGTCGTAAAACTAACGGTGAATTTAGTTATAAAACATTTTGTGAGTTTTAACATTTGTATGAGTGTGTTCTTTCAGATTTTAATTTCTTTTGCATACACTCAAAAAAAATGTTAGTAATGGTTTGGTTGGATGGGCGTCTGTAAATTCACTCGGAGGCCATACAGCCCATTATGATTCTCTTAATTGTTATTTAAATGGAGAAGTCAATGAGACACCGTTTAGGCATTCCATTCCAAAACAAGGCCTTTACTGACTCCTCTACTTCAACACAGCTACTACAGCGATTTTCATACGCATGGCTATTTGGCCGATTATGCATTGTTCTATCAGTACTCCCACTAATAGGCCATCCGTCCGTTTGCCAAACGTAAGAAGACTTTTTGTCCTCTTAGAATTTGACAGTGGCCACAGGGTTCGCGATATCCTGCACGTAGTCAGTGATATCCACATTTTCTTCATTCTATTCTTTGATGTCCTATCAATTTCGTTCATCAATTCCACTATAGGAACCAAGATGCCAGGTTTAACCTGTTCCCCCACCAACTCAGAGCCACTAATCGCACATTCATCAGCCAATTCGTTCCCAGCAACCTCAATATGTCCAGGGACTTAGATTAGCTTGATACTGTTATTCAACTAAAGAATTTTATACAGTTCCTAACGATTCCCGATTTTTAAGGCCTTCAGAGCTGCAAGGCTGTCTACCAAAATGTTAATGGCACACGGACGTTGGTCTCTTGCCATAATCATCTGCGCGGCTTAATCAATTGCAAGTACCTCAGCCTTTAAAACACACGTGTAGTGTCCGGAAGTCTCGATGAGGCCCTAATTTCGAAGCATTCAAAATATACTCCTGAACCCATACCCATCTTCGATCCGTCCGTACAAATTGAGATAGCGTTCTTTGTTGTAACAAAGTTTTCCACTTAGTCTTCCCTAGGTGGTACTTGAACTTCTTCGGTTTTTTGTTCCAGTTTCGTTTCGCCTACTGTACTTAATATGGTCGAGATTTTCCAAGAGCGTTGCTTAAGCATTTGCGACTCTCTTAACCTAAGAGCCGATTTTGCTGCTGTGCTCTTGCTGTAGATACCCACAGGCTGAATGTTTAGTATCCCTTCCCGGCCGGCCTGGGGTTCCGATCCAATAGCGCCAGTGATACCCACACACGCCAGTCGTTGTACCTTTTATATGTTATAATCTTTATAAAGATATATCATTTCTTATTTACTGCTCTCCACCACACAAGGGCACCATAGGTCAGTATTGGTCAAATTATCGCAACATACATCCAGTGTATAATAAACGGTCTTAGACCCCACCTTCTTCTGAAAGTTCTTCTTCAGCTGTACAGAGCACATAACGACTTTTTCATCCTTTCCTCTGTATTCGTTTTCCAGGAAAGCTTTGTGTCCAGGATCAAACCCAGGTATTTCGCCTCATTAGATATTTTCAGGGTGATTCCATCTAATTTTGAAAGAACAAACCTGTTTATCTTAGTCCTTTTTGTGAACAAGACGAGTTCGGTTGTAACTCACAGACCATTTTCCTTTGCTCTCCTTGGTAAAAAACTTACCTTTGATTAGGATCACAACTTCATTAGCGTAGGCAACCAACTTGATATCGATTCCGTTCAGTGATTTGAGTATCTTATTTATTACACAAAAGGGGGGGAGATAACTCCCCCCTCTAGAGTGCCCTCTTGCAAGGACTTTCCTCGCTTCAGGATAGTCGGTACTGAACGACGACGAGTAATGGTTACAAAAAAAAAATTCTATTTATGCTCTTTTATTTTTGCAGTCGTACACTCAGAAAAATTTGAGGACACATTTGAGGACCCGATTGGGTGAAGGCCCCATTGGGTTCGGACCGATAGGTTCAGACCCCGATGGGCCCAGACCCAGTTGGGTTCCTTAAGAATCTTCATATTTTTTGATCCATTTTTGTCCGTTTCGCTCTACCTTGCTTAGTTTTTGAGAAAAAAATTATTTTTAAAATTATTTATTATACCCTACACCACACTGTGGTATAATGAGTTTGTGCTGATGTTTATAACTACCCGAAATATTGGTCATAGACCCACCTGTTAGTATACCGATCGACTCAGAATCACTTTTTGAGTCGATTTAGCGCCCATACAAACCACCTTCCCGATTTTCACATAAATCTTTCAAATTTCATGAAAATCAAAACTTTGTTTGTGTTTGTTAAACGCGTACCTTATCAAATCTGATTATCATCGGACCAGTTTTGGACTTAGGCCCCATGTGAAAATTTCGCCTGATATTCAGTTAAAGCGGTTTATTGTCAACATATAGAAGCCTATTTCACTCAAATTTGATTTGTGAGTGGTTTTTACACTTATTAAGATTTGAAAAAATATATATCTAATCGGTCCATGGAACCCATTTCCCGGGACCCATTTTCCGGGAAACTCTGGTGTAGGGTATTATATGGTCGGTCTTGACCGACTATAATGTTCTTACTTGTTTTTTTTTTTTTAGTTTATTGACTCTAGGAAAAACCGCAATTTTTTTGCAAATTTCAAATAGCAATACATATCTTAAAAACCTTTAGACCGATTTTAATTTTTTTTATTTTTTTTAATTCGTGTTTAGCGCATCAAAGTTAAAAAAATTATGTATCGCAAGAACCATGGACGTATTCAGGGGGGGCCAGGCGGCCCGGTCTTACCCCCCTAGAGTTGGGCCTCCCTCCCCTTAAAAATTCTTGGATACGTCGCTGGCAAGAACTGACATCAATTTTTTTCTGTGTATTTTTTAATGCAAAAGAAACCAACATACACATTTCAATTATAATAACAGTTTATTTTAGAATTTTTTTCATTTTTTCTCTAGGATTTTTTTTTTTTTTTTTTTTTTTTAAAAAACCCTCTTTTTTGATGTATTTTAAAAAGATATTTTTTTGTTTGTTTCTTGTTTAACAACAATTTTGTTTATGCAACTCATTGCCGTGTTGCATGAATGCCTGTCTATAAAGAACAACAACACATAAAGTTTATTTTTTTACAAAAAGAAAAAAAAAAACTCCATTTCAACAACACTTGAGACATGAATTATTATTTGACTCAAGTGTTTGTGTGTTTTTTTTTTTTTTAATGTTTTTTGCTGTTTATATTAGATTTTTTTGTAAAAATAAACAACAAAAAGTTGTTACAACTGATGTTGCTGCTGCCGCTTTTGATGGTGATGATGTTGTTTGTGGTGTATTGTCCCGTTTTTTTAATATAATTTTCAGTGATTTGTAAAAAAAAAAAATTGTGGGTTTTATGTTTTGTTAATGTTGTTTTCATGACCATTGAATATAAACAACATTTAAATGGAGTGATTTTTGTTTAACCCTTTGACAACTTGCTAAAATTTTGAGGTACTATTAAGGACCTCTTTACTTCAATTGTGAAATCCTATAACATCGGTTTCTGTTTTCCATGATTGCAAGCCGATTGACTTACGTATTAATTTATTTTTCTACAAATAAACATTAAAATCAGTAAAACAACAAAATGTTCAACTAAATGGCGCCCAAGCAGGGGCCCGATACCAAATCTACTACTGCTAACAAGATTAGTTTTTCATTCTGGATGTTATACACTTTGGGACTTTCCAGAACACCCTGTGCTTTACATGGTGACTCCAATAAGACTTTTCGGAATCTATTCTCTTAATTTTTTCTGTTATTTTATATGATATACGTAACCGAATTTACAT
Organism: Pegoplata infirma; assembly: GCA_963921195.1. NCBI lineage: Eukaryota > Metazoa > Arthropoda > Insecta > Diptera > Anthomyiidae > Pegoplata > Pegoplata infirma. The sequence goes on from OY992536.1 coordinate 271,017,840, forward strand.
TTACCTCTTTCTAGTTTTTCAATAGCCCACAAATCTGAAAACTTCGGTTACTGTTTTGCATGATTGCAAACCGATCGACTTTAATTAATTTTTCTACAGATGTAGTTTTACTGATTTTAATAACCAGTAAAAATAAATAACAAAATTTTGAACTAAATGGTGCCCGAGCGGGGATCCGATACCAAATTGCAATCCAGAAACACAGAAACTACCGCTATCAAAATTTATTTTTCATTCTTGATGAGCTCCACTTTGGGACTTTTTTCAGCACCCTGTGCTTTATTTGGTGACTCCAATAAACATTTTTGGAAACCATTCTCTTCATTCCCTCTCGTATTTTATATAATACATGTAAATTGTTTTTGTCTTTACAAAATATGGAATTTTTGTAAAGATCTTTAGCACCCGCTGGGATTCTTTTTTGTTTTTTTTTTAAGTACGGTGAATTTAAAGATCCAACAACTACCTTGTTTTTGTTATTTGTCTACTTTGCGGGTTAACACTTCATTTGCCGCGTTTTTCGTTCCATTTTTTTGTTTCACAGTTCCCATTTATAAAACACATCCATCTCTTATTGTTGCAATTTAATTGCTTTACCATCATCATACTCAAATATATATTTTTTTGTTTGTTAATTTGATTCTTCACGTTGGGTTTTTTAACAAACAAAAAAGAAATAAACATGGACATGGCTGGGCATTGTTAACATTAATATCACTTAATACCGGTAGTCTACAAGAGTCATTTTATACTCACATTTACTCCCCTTTGTAATTCGGTATGTACCTTGTCATACCTTTTTTTGTGTGTTTTTTGCAATTTATTTCCTTTTAAAAATATAAATATTTTTAAAAAAAAATGTTTTTATTCAACTGTTTCAATCAAAAGAAATCTTTTTTTTTTTTTTTGTATTTCACATCTTTGAACAAGTGTACACTTCAACTTTTGTATGGCGCTGTGCTGCGCGCTTCGGTATTATTTTATATTGGCCAAATTTGGTTAAATGTTTCATTTTTCTGAAATCACTTGATGTTCGCCTCATCATGATGATAGCCTCCTTTATTCTTTTTACCATTACAATGAATAGTGAAATCTTTTATAATTTTTTTGCTGGTAAATGTTCATAAATATTATTTTTGTTTTATAAAAAAAAAAAAAAAGAAACAATGTATGAATTACAAATATGATCAAAGGAAATAAAGCGAAACATAAATTAAATATGATTTTAGGTCTTCCCATCGCGATAAATATACCAAATGTTTCATTTATTTAACAAAAATACAAAAAAAAAACATGTAAAAAAAGTGTATTTTTTCAGAGGTTGGTTCAGTTCTTCAAGGGGGAACTTTTTTCCCCTGGGCCGATTTTGCCCATTCGCGAACTTAACCTGCCTATGAACATGAGACATATTTCTGCTAAACTTCAGGAGTCTAGCTGTTTTATGTTGGACTGCATTGTGTTATTTACATACAGACGGACGGACGGACATTCATAGAATGTCTTAGATTTGACCACGGATCAATAATATAAGGAGTGAGATCATAAAAATGTTAACACACATAAAGTTAAATAAAAAACAGACTACTGAATTTTAAGACTTCAAACCAAATTTTTATTAAATAAAATTTAATACAAAATCATAACAAAAAAACCGCATGGAACTCTAACCACTACGAACAAAGTTATCCACTTTTTCCGGAAACCCTCCCATTAAGGCTTTTATGGTAGTTTCTGTCACCTTTTTAGAGCAGGTGGTCCATCTACGTTTGAAATCTTGCATGTCTTGGGAGACCTTTTTTGTGCCCTTTAATTCTTTTTTAACAAGAGCCCAATATCTCTCCACTGGCCTGAGCTCCGGGCAGTTTGGTGGATTTGCCTCTCTTGGTACAAAAACCACATTATTATCATTATACCACTCCAGCGCTTTCTTGCTGTAGTGACAAGATGCTAAATCGGGCCAAAAGTAAGTGGATACATTGTGCTGACTCAAGAACGGAAGAAGTCTCTTCTGCAAACACTCCTTGATATAAATTTCGCTGTTTATAGAGCCAGATGTCACAAATGACTGGCTTCTTTGGCCGCAGCTACATATGGCTTGCCATACTAGGAATTTTTTGGGGAATTTCGTTTGCTTTTTTGACCGAAATTTTTCCGCAACATTTCCTCGAACATCGGAAACATAAAATTCTTGACCAGGGAGCTGCGCAAAATCAGCCAGGACATAAGTTTCGTCGTCCATTACACAACAGTTGTATTTTTTTATAAAATTTGATTTCAATTTTCTAGCTCTGGTTTTGGCCTCTAAATTTTTAAAAGCGTTTCTATCGGGAACTTTTTGAACTTTGTAGGACTTTAGTCCCGCCTTACGTTTCACTTTACGTACAAAAAAGTCTGAGCATTGGGCTAACCGAGCTGTTTTTCTGCCAGATGTGTTAGGAGCTCTCTTAAGGATGTTTTTAACTTTATATGCCTTACCAATGTTACGATAACCAGTCGTTGTTCCTGTTCCCGGCTTCCTTTCAATTGTTAGGTGTTCCAGATACCTTTTTACCACTTTTGAAACTGTTTGGCGGCATACATTAGTTTCTTTGGCAATTTTTTTGTATGTCCATGTTTGGTTTTGTTGAAAATATTTAATTATTTTTGAACGCACTTTTCTTTCATCGTCCATTGTGTAAAAAATTGCAAATTAAAACTCATGATGTAAATTAATTTATTAACTGACATATTTTTAAAATGTAAACTGCCGAAAAAAAAAAAATTTGGAAGCTTTACACCAAAGTTGTAGGCAAAAATGTGTGTTAACATTTTTATGATCTCACTCCTTATATACTTTATGGGTTACCTGACCGATATTTCGATGCGTTACAAACGGAATGACAAAATGAGTATACCCCCATACTGTGGTTGGAGGGTATAAAAACGTCATATTGGATCCGCCATTTTGAATTTTGGAAATCTAAATTCAGAATCGTGTTTAGTGACCCATAATACACCTGAGAACCGAGTTTCATTTGAATGCGACAACTTAAAAAAAACCATCCGCAATATTCAGTCCGCCATTTTGAATTTTTGAAATCTGAATGAAAATTCGAAATAAGCGTCCCAAATAACCCCCGGATAACAAGTTTCAAGGAAATCGAAATTAAAAAAAACGCCATATTGTATCCGCCATTTTGAATTTTGTAAATCTAAATTCATAATCGTATTTAGTGACCCATAATACACCCGGGAACCGAGTTTTATTTGAATGCGAAAACCTCGAAAAAATCATCCGCCATATTGGATCCGCCATTTTGAATTTTTGAAATCTGAATGAAAATTCAAAATTAGCGTCCCAATAAACCCCCTGATAACAAATTTCAGAAAAATCCGATTACTTCTTCATTAGTTTCCAGCATATCCCGATCGGGGTATCCCGATTCGCGCCGCCATATTGGCTCACTTACCATTTTGTTCAACTTGCGCCACTCAGCTTTTAAAAGAAGAGATCATTGGCTAAATTTTAAGCCATAATACAACTCTCTACGACCAATAGAATTTTGGGGGCGGGGGGGTCTTCCGTTGACGTGAAATAGCCCATATAAGTTTGTCATTCCGTTTGTTACATCTCGAAATATCGGTCTGGGACCCCATAAAGTATACATATTCATGATCCCCGATCGATTTTAAGACATTTTAGCGATGTCCGTCTGTCTGTCTGTGGAAATGGTGATCACGGTCAAAATATTAGACGAAGATGACTGAAACTTAACACATTTATTGGAAGTTCTCACGAAAAGTTTGGTATTGCATTTGAGCGATATCAGTTCAGCGGTTCAAAAGTTATGAACGAAAATGTAAGGACACCTCAAAAATGTTAGTACATTTAACATAACCTAAAAATACAAAATACTTTAATTCGGCTGCTGGTTGACTTATGTGAACATAATTGAACACCAAGTGGTATTTAAACAAGTACGAACATATTTTTTGACAAAAAAAGAAAAAAATCGCCGATTTTTTTTTTTTCGCGGAAATTTTTTTATCAAAAGTTTTTTTTTTTTTTAAAGTAATTTCCTTTTAAAAAAAGTTTTTTGCAATAATCTTTTTGAAATTGTAGAGGGTATAACTACATTTGGCAAGGCCGAATTTAATTTTTTTACTTGTTTTTGTTTTTTTTACGGCCCGGGTAAAAATGAAATATATATGATCATATAATATGGATTTATATAACCATATATTATCATATATGCCTCCATATATGAACATATATGGAGCCATATATGATAATATATGGTTATATGAATCCATATATGATCCATATATCTTCATATATGATCATATATATTTCATTTTTACCCGGGGGGACGAAATATTAAGTTAAGCCAAATTTTACAATTTATTTTGTTGCTTTATCTGGTACGAAAGCAAATATAAAGAGAAAATAAATCACTTACGCAATTTTTTTCTTCACTCACACTAATGTGAGTAAAATTGAATTCAGTCACACTCACGCGTGAATCACGCGTGAATCACGCTCTAATCTGCTCATGTGCCCATCTCTAGCCTGGAACATTTTGAATTTTTGTTTTCTCAAAATATTATCTTGATTTATTGTTTATAACCGAAAATGCGAATATGAATAATTTTGCAGTCCTTAGTACTTATAAAAATTAATATAGACTATTGATGACAGCTTTTAATGACACGATGAAAGTTTTTGAAACTTGATTTAATCAATTTTGATGACATATTTCATCACTCTTGATATAAAGCTTTATCAAGATTGTTAACATCAGGTGATGAAACCATTTCGTCAATATCATGAAACCTTTTGTTTTCAGTGTTTTTTTTTTTTGTAAATTTTTTAACCAACTAATTCTATAAAATTATTAAATTTCATACCTTGAATCCCTCAATATTTTCAATTCAAATTATTTTCTCTTTTTCACAATTTCAACACACGTTTCAAAAATTACAATTTAATTAATTTTCTGTCAAAATGATAGGCAATAATAACTTAACGTCTAAACCCTCCAGGATCCATTAAAAAAATTCTAAAAAGAAAAATAGAAAACCAAAGGAATGCAACGAAAATAGAGACAACAAATAAATTATACACACATATGAGCACGATTTGAATTTAGAAGATATACAGACAATTTGAAGCAGCGCAGATAGAACAACAGAAAATTTCAAATGATGCAAATAGAATTAAATGAACGAAAAACAAATTCAGCCTGGACGAATGTGAGGATACCCTTCACTATGTAAAAAATATTGCAAATTGATTGCAAAAAATTTTATTTGAAAAATAAAATTGTTAAAAAAAAAATTTTAAAAAATTTTCACGGAAAAAAGTTTTTTTGGAAAGAAATTCCGCAAAAAAAATTTTGGGGTAAGAAAATAGTAAAGGAATTTAATTTAAAAAAAAAAAAATTTTTTGACAAAAATATTCACGGGAGAGAAATTTCTAAAAAAAAATTCGCAAAAAAAATTTTGGGGCAAGAAATTGGAAAAAAATAAATTCTGAGAAAAAGAATTTTGGGGGAAAAAATCAGCTAAAAAAATTTTGGGGTAAAAATAAACTTTTGTTGCATTTTGTATTTTGAGGTTATGTACCCAAATTTTCGAGATGTCCTTACATTTTCGTTCATATCTTTTGAACCGCTGAACCGATATCGCTCAAATGCAATACCAAACCTTTCGAAACAACAACAAGTAAATATGTTAAGTTACAGTCATATCTGTGTAATATTTTAGCCGTTATCGCCATTTCAACAGACAGACGGACATAGCTAGAATGTCTTAGGATTGATTAATGATTTATATACTTTATGGGGTCCCAGACAGATATTTCGATGAGTTACAAACCCTCTACCGCTAAGTGTAGGGTATAAAAACTTCCTACAAAACTCCCGTCTGTACAAATAAACCCCGAAGAGTAATATGTTTAAAGCTTCTTTGTCCTGCACCTCTTCCGCCTCCGCCTCCACCACGTTTTTGTTGTTGCTGTTGTTATTATTTCTACCAAAATCTACATGTATGCAACGTAACTATACACATTAAAAGTTTTGCGATATATTTTTTTTTATTTTTCGTTTTCTTTTATGATTCGAGTCGAGTACATATTGAAGGAGCGAAGACTTGAAAAAGCAATGAATGTGTTTAGACCATGAATAGTTTACTCGTCGTAACTCGCAGACAACTGGTAACATTTGTAGTGTCCGACCGAATACAACTTTTTTGGCCGAATATTCGGCCAAATTTTCACTATTCGGCAAAACCGAAGCCGAATATTAAAAAAAAAATGTTTTTAGTTGCAAAAACACTTAGTAAAATGTTTTTGTGGCTTACTAATGTGATTCAAAGTTAGTTTAGTGTGTTTTTCAAGACGTGAGCACAAATATTATACAATTATTCGCTATTCGGCCTATTTGGCAAAATTGTGGCCGAAGCCGAATAGTGGCCGAATAGTGCTTTTTGGCCGAAGCCGAAGCCGAATATTCGGTCGGACACTAAACATTTGTATAGCAGTTTTGCATTCATAGAAAAAAATCAAAAAAAAAATAAAAATATCCTTAACAACACATGAGGAGTATCAAAAAAGAAAAAAAAAATGTACTTCCAACATCTACAACTAGAATGTATAACAATGGCATCATAATGGTATAAAAACTTGGTTAAAATGCATGGTTAAGTACACAACAACAACTAAAAGAAATATGTTTGACTAGGTCGAATTAAATAAAGGCACTACAAAAGTTTCGAAACTGGAACAAATGTTGTCCACAACATATAATAATAATAAATAATAATTTCAACATAAAATGTTTTAACATAAAATGTTACTTTTTTAATCGCTACTGTACCAAAATTCTGGATTTTTTTGTTAAAGTTACGAAAATCTTTGTAATGGGTCCTTCGAACCGTTTACTATTAGAATCGAAGAATTTTGCTACGAAAAATGGTCCTTCGAACTTCAAAGGTTGTTGGAATATTTCGTATAATAAACTCATTAATTTTTTTTCCAGATAATGGTCCTTCAGATAAGTTTCCCCCTCCCGATAAACTTACTATGATTTTTGCAAATAATTTTTCAAATTCACGTCCACCAAAAGGGTCGAGCCGAAAAAAATACATTTTTAATTCCCCTGGGTCCAAGTGTCGGACTTTTAACTTATTTTGACATAAAAATGCTTCAATTGTTTAATAAAAATACAACAATATCTGTAAATAATGGACGTTTTCAGATGTGGATTTAGTTCTTTGTAGAAAATATTATGGATAATATTTTTGTGGAATATATTAACCCTCTACCTCCCCCTCATAACGGCATTTCTTGACTCTATTTTAACAAATCGTAAAATACACCCCGAAAGAGCGGAAGGGCGGCGATGAAATGTTCTACAAAAATGTTTGCCGTAAAATTTAACTTTACATTGTGAAACACAATAAACCCCAAAACTTAACACAAACATCAAAAACCAGTCAAATTCAATGTTGCCCATTAAGGGTTAATTTTTGTGGATTTTTTTTAATGGGAAATCTTGTATTTGACTGTTTTTTGGTGTTTGTGTTTATTTTTGGGCTTTGGTGTGTTCTGACTTTTATAAAAAAATTTTATGACTAACATTTTTGTAGAACATTTCATCCCCGCCCTCCGCCTCTTTCGGTGTATTTTTCAAGATTAGTTAGAATAGAGCCAAAACCCTTTAACTACCCCTCATACCGTTATGAGTGGTAGTTAAAGGGTTAATATATTTCTCAAAAATATTTTCCATGATATTTTTTACAAATTTGCTAAAAAATACCATACACCTCAGATGTAAAGAAAATATAGTTTTACATAACGATATGCTGCAAGAACAGGCCAAAGCTGGGAAACTTTAACCGTCTCTAAAATAAAATTCCGAGGTGATCTTTCAAAACTCCGACATACGTATATCTTTTTTTGATCTCCTCTACCAGAATCAATCGTCGGAACCCCGTAATTTTAGAAAAAGTTTTAAATTGTTGTACAGTGTAATATATATGGGGCATTCCATGTGAAATCGGACACTTTGAAAAAATTTCTTTTTAGATTTTCCCAATTTGTTTGCAGTTTTTAGTAGCCTTCGAAAACACCTTCGTGGTAAATTTTCAAATTTTTTTGATGACCCGTTCAAAAGATATCGAATTTTAAAAAATTGGTATTTTGTTCCTTTACTCAAACTTCTTTTACTCATAACTTCTTCAATAATGGTCCAAATTTAATTTTTTTTTCTTCAAAATTTTTGTTTTTTTACATACTTTTTAAAAAAAATCCCAAAAAATTCTTAAAAGCGCTCTAGTATGCGATTTTTAAGTTTTAAAATTTAAATCTCATTTTTGAAAATGTTTGTACTCTTCGATTTTTTTTGTAATTTTTTTTGTGTAAAACCTCTATCGATTTTACAAATTTTTTGCCCAGGAGGATCGTTGGATAACGATTATTACTATTTTTTAAAATTTTTTTAAAAAATTTTATTGTAATTTTCCAATCTTAAAATCATTTCTACTGCTCCAATGGTGCGTCATAGAGGGGTCATTTATAAGACCGACCCCCATTAATTTTTACGTCTTAACATTTCTTTGAAACAAACTAATACTCTATCTCCAATTTCTAAGGGGGCTCCCACACAAAACGACATTTTTTAAAATTTGCTCCAACCGCTCTAACTGCCCTAATAGTGCCCTTAGAACAACAAAATGTATGACCGACCCACAATATTTTTTTAGTCAAAACATTTTCTCTGAACACACCTAACCTCTATCTCTAATTGTTAAGGCGGTCCTCATACAATTTTTTTTATTTTTTGTAAATTTGTTTTATTTAATCAGCTTCTACCGGTCTAATGGTGCGTCCTAGAGGGGTCATTAGTGAGACTGACCCCCATTTATTTTTACCCTCCAACATTTCTGTAAAACATACCACAGCCCTATCTCCACTCGCTAAGTAGGCTTCCATTCAAAATTACACTTTTATAAATTTTGCTCCAACTGTTTTTTGTATGGGAGCCTACTTAGGAAGTGGAGATAGGACGTAGGTATGTTTTGAAAAAATGTTGTGGGGTCTCACTAATGACCCCTCTCGGACGCACCCCAATATGCCCAACATTGATCCCGATAAGGGGCCATTTGGCACCACCCCACCTCCCTTATTTTTTGGCTCATGCTTTTTGTTAAAACCTAACCAAATTCGAGGGTGTAGCGGATCGAAATTCATAACTGGTGCGCTTTCCCACGCCCAATATTGCATATGCTAAAAATTGAAAAACCGTTTTTTTTTTTGTTAGAAACCATAAAAGATTTATGAAGGAAAACCCCTAAGCTTTTTTATTAATCAAAAAAAGGGCCCATTTTGACAAAAAAAAAGTCAAAAGAGTTATGGAATTTATAAAAAAAATCCAAAATTTTTTTTTTTTAAATACTAAAGAAATCTCTATCTAACACTCTTTACAAAAATTTTGCTAACAACAATCGGTAATAAGTTACATGGGTGTGATTTGGCCAAAATGTAAAATTTCGACCCCCTCTAACTGAAAGAGTCATTGACCGATCTCGATCTACTATCCAATAGGACTAACCTTGGTGCAAATTTCATCCCAATTGGAACACATCGTTTTAAAATGTTGTGTCCACTTGACGCGAAAAACCCCATAAATTTGATTGGAGTATTATAGCATTCTAGCTCGAGGCCCAAAGTTATATTTATCATATTCATTTAATAGAATAACATAAACAGAAGTTTTGGGCCTCGAGCTAGAATAATATTTTAGAAAATATTTTTTCTAATGGTCTTTTAATTTGAAAAAAAAAAACACTCCTGGGTTCTAAGATAGTTTCAGATCCTACCGTAGGGTATCCAAAACCAATATACACACACAGAAAAATAGTTACATACAGTTTTTTGTTAAATTTTGTTGTTGTAATAAAAGAGAAATATAAGACGACACAGCACAAAAACAACGAAAAAAGTAGAGATTTATGGTACAGCACAACTACAAAAAAAGTAAATACTGACAGGATAAAGAGTTGAATACAAAAACTTGGAATATAAACACCAAACTAACTACAAAAAGCAAAAAAAAAAAAAAAATACAACATAAAAAAGGCTTATCAATGCCAATCGAATCGTATAATTCTTTTGCTTTCAATGTTTATAGTAAATGAAAAGATTTATATATTTTTTTTCCAATGATTTCTTTTAAAAAAGAATTTAATGATTTTAGTTGGTAGCATTTTATTGTTGAAAATTGCAAACAATTCTAATTTATTTAGATTTTTTTTATTTTAAAGATTTAAAAATATTTTTTAATTATTAAAGTTAACGATTTTCACTACGTCTTGTGAAATTTTGGAAAACAAATGAATTTACCAAAAACAACGAAGAAAACTTTACAGCAATAGTTTTCAGTGTATTTATCCAAATTCTCGTATGAAACGATTTTTATATTGGTTTTTTTCATATCTTTTTAACACTCTAAAATAAATTAGTTCCTACTATAAATTAGAGAAATCTTAGCTAATTTTAATTATATACTACTATAAATTGAGAAAATTTCAATTAATTTTAAGTAAAATTACACATTTCGTAAAAATTTTCTTAATTTATAATTGAAAACTTTCTTATTTAACAAAACATCTTTTAAAATTGCAAAGCTCCACGATTATTTTTTGTCACACATTTTGTCATGTCAATAAAAGCTTTCATAACTCTTTGTGATGAATCTTTTGTAATACAAAGTTTCTAACTAGCTGTTCTTAACGCAACAAAAATTTTATTAATAAAAAGCTATAATTTTTTTATAAAAAGCTATTTTTATTAATAAAATTATAGCTTTTAAAGTTTATAAGTAACTTTTATAAATGTATCCATAATTTTGTAATTTGAAAGTTCATTTTCGAGATTTTGGTTTTGTCATTAAAAAATAGCTTTTCACTATGCGACAAAAGCTGTTGTAAATTACAAAAGCTCTTTTTGAAAATCCCAAGTAAAAATGTGAAGGATCAGTACTGATCCGAAAAATGGATCACTAAGATTAGATCAGTTTTAATAGGACGGATACAATACACCTGAAAAATGGGGTTATCTAATTATATAAAACTATTTTTCGAATGACATTGTACCCTCCCGGTTAAAACTGATCTAATCTTAGCGATCCATTTTTCGGATCAGTATTGATCTTTCAAATCTGAGATAGAATGTGATATATAACAATTTATCTAAATATTTTTACTCGGGTTATTTCGTTTTATAAAAAATTTAGTATTTACTAGAATGTATTAGAATCGATTACCGATCAATAATATATGGGGCATTCCATGTCAAATCGGATACTTTGAAAATTTTTTTTTTAGATTTTCCCAATTTGTTAACAGTTTTTAGTACCCTTCGAAAACTCCTTCATGGTAAATTTTCAGATTTTTTTGATGACCCGTTCAATAGATATCGAATTTTTAAAAATTGCCAGTTTGTTCCTTTACTCAAACTTCTTTTACTCATAACTTCTTCAATAATGGTCCAAATTTCATTTTTTTTTTTAAATTTTTGTTTTTTTACTTACTTTAAAAAAAAAATCACAAAAAATTCTTAAAAGCGCTCTAGTATACGATTTTTAAGTTTAAAAATTTAAATATCATTTTTGAAAATGTTTGTACTCTTCGATTTTTTTGAATTTTTTTTGTGTAAAACATCTATTGATTCTACAAATTTTTTGCCCAGGAGGATCGTGGTATAACAATTATTACTATTTATTAAAAATTTTTTAAAAAATTTTATTGTAATTTTCCAATCTTAAAATCATTTCTACTGCTCCAATGGTGCGTCATAGAGGGGCCCTTTATAAAACCGACCCCCATTAATTTTTACGTCTAAGCATTTCTTTGAAACAAACAAATACCCTATCTCCAATTTCTAATTTCCCACACAAAACGACATTTTTTAAAATTTGCTCCAACCGCTCTAACTGCCCTAATAGTGCCCTTAGAGCAACAAAATGTATGACCGACCCACAATATTTTTTAGTCCAAACATTTTCTCTGAACACACCTACCCTCTATCTCTAATTGTTAAGGCGGTCCCCATACAATTTTTTTTATTTTTTGTAAATTAGTTTTATTTAATCAGCTTCTACCGGTCCAATGGTGCGTCCGAGAGGGGTCATTAGTGAGACCGACCCCCATTTATTTTTACACTACAACATTTTTAAACATACCTACGCCCTATCTCCATTCCATAAGTAGGCTCCCATACAAAATTACATTTTTATAAAATTTGCTCCAACCGTTATTTGTATGGGAGCCTACTTAGGGAGTGGAGATAGGGCGTAGGTATGTTTAAAAAAAATGTATTAACTAATATATTTTCAAAAATGGTGAAAAAATTAAAGTTTTCTCTCAAATTTGTTGTAACTGTTTTCTTTATAACATGTCTGTCATTTTCAGTTCGTTTACTTATTTATTTATTAAAAAAAAAACTTCCAATACCAATCATCTTGCAGAAAAAAAGTTCTTTAGACAACAACTAACCGTTTTAACATGTCTTAAAATATGTATATAAAAATAATTCTTGGAAAAATACAAACAACCCAGCAAAACTTAGATTACCAAATAAGGTATAAAATAAGGTATATGATCTCTTATTTTATACATTGCAGCATTGATGATTTTAACAGGCGATGAGACTCAAAGTAATGCATCCACATTATCACATAGAATACCAGTAAGGTATAAAATAAGTCATAAATTTATAACGAAGAATACCAGTAAGGTGTAAAATATATGATATTTTATAGGTTACGAGTAAGGTATATAATATAGCATACCAGAACGTAATATATAAGGTGTTACGAGTAGTGAAAAAGTAATTTTGTATTAAATTTACTCACGTGATTGTAAGTGAGTGTAAGTAGATATAATATGCTAGTGAGTGTGAGTCGTTAGAAATTTCTTGTCGTGAGCCCATCTCTAGTTTAAACTTATGCATTTTTTTATAAAATAATTATTTTTTATGTTATTGTAATGCATTATGCATTTAATTATAAATAATGCATTATTTCAAACTTTTAAATAATACATAATGTAACCAAATATAAATCATCCATGATATAATGTTTAGAAATAATAAATATGAAATACATTTTTCCAATAATCATGCATTACGTAGCAAATTATTAGTAATGCATTATTTTTCACTTTAAAATAATACGTTGTGGAACAAATGTTTGGTAAGACATCCTAAAATAATGCTACAAATAAGGTATATACATTACCTGGTAATGTGTTATATAACCACTACCCATTACCAAAGTTTTGCTGGGAATATCATCTAAACTTCTTATTTTTCGTATAAAACACCAACAACAAAATCATCATCATCAACGTAATCATAGTACGTTTTTGACTAACAATAAAACATTTTCTGTAAATTAAGTAAACGAGCAGCAACAACAACAATACACCATGAAGCAACAACAATGATGCTTTATAGATTTAAATATAAATAAAACAGGAAGGACCAGCCTTTAAAATCACAATATGAAATTTAGATTTGGAAAAGCTTTTTTTTTGGAAAATATCGATTGTAATTCAAAACAAGTAAAAAAGTTAAATTCGGCTTTCCGAATGTAGTGATACCCTCCACAGTTTAAAACTTTTTTGAGAAAAAAAAATTTTAAAAAAATTTCCGCAATTTTTTTTTTTTTTTTTTTTTGACAACAAATATGTTTGTACTTGTTTAAATACCATTCGGTGTTCAATTCTGTTCACATATGTCAACCAGCAGCCGAATTAAAGCATTTTGTATTTTTAGGTTATGTTGAATGTACCAAAATTGCTGAGGTGTCCTTACATTTTCGTTCATAACTTTTGAACCACTGAACCCATATTGCTCAAATGCAATACCAAACTTCTCGGGGCAACAAAAAGTAAATATGTTAAGTTTCAGTCATCTCCGTGTTATATTGTGGCCGTGATCGCCATTTCCACAGACAGACGGACATCGCCAGAATGTCTTAAAATCAATCACTGAATCTTCGAGTTACAATTGATTTTTTTCGAATTACAATTGATCCTTTTGGAATTACAATTGATCTTTTTCAATGTTTAGATTTAAAAAATTTTCTTGTAATAGATTTTCTGCGTAATCCTACTTAATCGTGTCCTTATCATTAGCTAGTGTTGCACATTTCTGTGGTATTAAACCTCGTGTCTATTGTTATACATTTTTGTTGTTGCTGTTGTTATATGTATGTATGCCTGGAAAAAGTAAAGAAGCCCTTGTTATTTACCACTCCATCCATACCTTTTATACAACACAAAACAATGACGACTACGAGAACGTATTTACGTATGTAGCTGATGATGTTGATGATGAGTACTACACAAAGATGATGTTGGTAATGCCTACACTTATTGATTTTTTGTTGTTGTTGTTGTTGTTCCATCTTCCTCTACTTCAAACAACAGCTAAAATATATTGTTTTGTAATCCATTCCAGTTTTTTTTTTTGGTTACTTAACATTTGCACTTCTAAATACATATAAAAACCGGCACACAGACTTAAAAACGGTATGTGATGATGAAATGTTTTTGGTCCTTTGAACCGGAAAAAGTAATTCTAATTTTTAATTTTAACTCTTTGATATTTAAAACTAATGTTTGGTCCTTCGAACCGTTCATGAAATATTTAATCCTTCGAATTGGAACAAGTAATTTTAATTGGAAATTGAACTTCGAATTTGAAATTGGTGAGTTAGTTTAAACTGTTTGTTTTAAAAGTTAATGTTTGGTCCCTCGAACCGTTTATGAAATATTTGGTCCTTCGAACCGGAAATTGATAATGAAATAATTCGTCCTTCGAACTGGAAAATTAATTATAATTGGAAATTAAACTTCAAACTTGAAATTGGTGAGTTTGTTTAAACTATTTGTTATTAAAAGTTAACGTTTGGTCTTTCGAACCGTTTATGAAATATTTGGTCCTTCGAACTGGAAAATGATGAAATATTAAGTTCTTCAATCTTGAAAATTAATTATAATTCGAAATTTAACTTTGAATTTGAAAATGGTGAATCAATTTACATAAGTCCTTCGAACTGTGAATACAATTTTTGTAAACTTTTTGTTATTAATAAAAGTTAATGTTCGGTCCGTTTATGAAATATTTAGTCCTTCGAACCAGAAAATGATGACGAAATATTTCGTTTCTCGAAATATTTCGTTCTTCGATTATTTTAAACTATTTGTATTAAAAGTTAATGTTTGGTCCTTCGAACCGTTTATGAAATATTTCGTCCTATAAACTGGAAAATTAATTATAATTGGAAATTGAACTTCGAATTTGAAAGTGGTGAGTTAGCTTAAACTTTCTGTTTGGTCCTTCGAACCGTTAATGAAATATTTGGTCCTTCGAACCGGAAAATGATAATGACATAGTTCGTTCTTTGAACTGGAAAATTAATTATAATTCAACGTTTAACTTCGAATTTGAAAATAGTGAATCAATTTAAACCATTTGTTATCAAAAGTTAGTGTTTGGGTCCTTCGAACTGTAAATGAAACTTTTGTAAAGCTCTTAAGAAACTTTAGTTTTTGGCCCTTCGAACTGGAGAATTGATTATAATTAGAAATTAAACTTCGAATTTGAAATTGGTGAATCAATTTAAACTTTTTGTTATTAAAAGTTAATGTTTGGTCCTTCGAACCGTTCAAATGATGATGAAATATTTGGTTCTTCGAACTGGAAAATTAATTAGAATTGGAAACTGGACTTCGAATTTGAAAATAGTGAATCAATTTCAATTATTTATATTATAAAAGTTAATGTTTGGGTCCTTCGAACTGTAAATTAAACTTTTCTAAATCTCTTAAAATATTTTTGGTGTTGGTCTTTCGAACCGCAAATATAGAAATTCGCACTACCATGAATCAAAATACCTTAATTAAATAGATTTTGACCTCCTGATTCCAAATCTGCCTTCCAAATTTTTTTTATCACGTAAGGTTTTTAGTGTCTGACCGAACAGTTCGGCCAAAAAACGTCATTTAATAAAAAATTTGGTATTTGGGAGTACTTTTAACAACTTTTTTTATATGGGGTGGAATTGTTGAGGCGATGGAAGACGATTCTGAGTGTAAAATTTAAGAACGAGTACGAAGTTAAGCCACAATTTCGAAGTTTGGTAACCGAACTTTTTCCAATTTGGCCGAACGTTCGGTTACCGAACATCTAAATTGGTGCTTAACTTCGTCCTCGCCATTAAATTTGAAAGTCAGAATAGTCTTCTATCGTCTAAACCAACAAAGCCATCTGAAAAAGCCGTTAAAAATGCTTGCAAATATTAATTTTTGGCCAATACCATTTTTTGGCCGAACTGTTCGGTCGGACACTAAAGGTTTTTAAGATTTTCCCGTTTAAATATTGAAAAATACGCTAATTTTGCACTTTTTGGGTCCTACTGTAACTTATTCTTAAGTTGCTCGCACAAAATATGACTTTAGTATAAATGGTACCTCTTGATTCCAAATCTGTCATCCAAATTTTTCTAGCGCGTGCCGTTTTTGAAATATTGGCATTTGAAAAACTCAAACTTCACTGTCACGCACTTATATTCATTATAATAAATCACACTAAAATTTGCAAACGCGAATATCTCGAAAACGGAAAATGGTAGAAAAATTTGGATTGCAGTTTTGGAATCAGGAGGTTAATTTTATATAAAATCAAGTCCTATTTTGTGGAAGCAACGTAAGAATATGTTACAGTAGACCCCCAAAAGTGCATAAAAATTTATTTTTTTGACTTTGCAACAGCGAATATCTAAAAAACGGCACGTGCTAGAAAAATTTGGGTGGCAGATTTGGAATCAGGAGACCTAAATCTATAAGGACCAGTTAGACATTTCACTGGGAGGTTTTTGGTGTCGAACAGTCTAATGGTTTAAATTAATTCTTCAAACTGTTTATGATTTGTCTTACTTTTTTTGGTAGAGCGTTTCTTTAATTCGGTTTATACCAATTACTTTTTATACCCTCCACTTAGTGATAGAGGGTATATATAAGTTTGTCATTCCGTTTGTAACTCATCGAAATATCGATCTGGGACCCCATAAAGTATATATATTCATGATGCCCGATCGATTTTAAGACATTCTAGCGATGTCCGTCTGTCTGTGGAAAATGCTGTCACGAACAAAATATTGCACAGAGATGACTGAAACTTAACATATTTATTGGAAGTTCTCCAGAGAAGTTTGGTATTGCATTTGAGCGATATCGGTTCAGCGGTTCAAAAGTTATGAACGAAAATGTAAGCACACCTAAAAAATTTCAGTACATTCAACATAACCTAAAAATAAAAAATGCTTTAATTCGGCTTCTGGTTGACATATGTGAACATAATTAAACACCAAATGGTATTTAAACAAGTACGAATATATTTTTTGACAAAAAAAAATCGCGGATTTTTTTTTACCAAAATTTTTTTTCGCGGAATTTTTTTTTTCAAACAAATTTTTGTTTTTTCAAAAGTAATTTCCTTTAAAATAAAGTTTTTGCAATAATCTTTTTGAAATTGTGGAGGGTATCACTACATTCGGCAATGCCGAATTTAAGTTTTTTACATGTTTTTTTTTGTTGTTCCAACCTCTTAAAGATTATATTTATATTCCTTTATATATATTTTTTTGTAGTTGCTATTGTTTTAATTTATTTTTTTTTTTGTTTAGGTAAGTTTTTTTTTTATACATTTTGTTTAGGAGTTTATATTCTTCATTGTTTTAGGGCAATATCCACAATAAAAACAACTCGAATGTGTAACATTTTTATCCTTAATCATCATCATTTTATACCTACTACAAACACAACACAGTAGCACTCTTAACATTGTATTATTATTTTCTTTCTAAACCATAGAGATCAGCATAACACCATCAACTTTGTACTCATCCTCCTCATCTCGTTGTCGTCGTTGATGTTTTTCTTCATCGTCATCTGTATATGACTATATATATGTTGCCATAACATCAACTCAGCAGTTTCCTTGTTCAAAAAAGAACAAAAGGCAAAAAAAAAATCCTAAATTGAGCTGGGGAGTTACGAAAACAAAAAGTTCAACTATTTTCATATTTTCTTTTCCCCCTGCTTTGTAGTTTATATAATTTCGCTTTACTTTTATTTGAAGCCAAACAACATTGTGACAATATCTTGTATACTACAGACTTTTAAAATGTTTATGTTGACTGGGTTTTTTTTTTTATTTTTGACTTCTTCTCTTACTGAGATACAGTAAGGTATAGTTGAAGCGAATTTTCGTTTCCAAAAATAATCGCTCTCTCGCAGCACGTTCTATAATAATAATAATAATAATTTGATCCAATGATCAGTTTTTATTTATTTTTCCAATTTTTATTTACAACTCATTTTAAATAATTTTAACCTAACCGAGAACTGGTAACAATGACCGTCGTCTCGTTGTAGCGAAATCGACCAAGGGTTTTGGTGGGAATCGAACCCACGACCCCCTGTTTCATAGGCTAGCACGCTACCAACTAGCCTACAGGGGCCCCTTTTTTTTTTTTTTTTTTTTTTTTTTTTTTATAATAATAATTTGATCCAATGATCAGTTTAAAGCAACGTTCTTAAACATATCACGGAATTCATAGAGATTTTACAAAAGATTTTTATAGCAGGGTAACTCTGAAACCTCTGCAACTGTTCCGTGAGAGAGTGAAACAAAATATGTGCATGTTATTTTTAAATTAACAGAATTAGTACGTGAAACATAAAATCGCTAAAAAATATACTCAAATCTAAATTAAAGAAATATCGTTTATTCCAATATTTTATCGTTCTTATTTCTGAAGGTTTTTTTCGCTTGGCGCTCTCTAATGTGTTTATGAAAACTTAATTCAGACACCGCTGTCACTTTTTCATGCTTAGGTTAGAGCACAAAAAAATGATTGGCTAAAAATTTTCAAGTAAATCTATTGATCAACAAAATTTAAATGAGCCAATCAATGTTTTGATTAAAATTTTTGTTACTTAACTGTCGAATTAAAAATTTTCAACTTACCAGATTTTTGTCGCTTTAATTTATTTGAATAGATTAATTAAAAAATATACAAAATAATCGTGTTTTACTTTTTATACCCTACGCCACAGTGTGGTACATGGTATAATGAGTTGGTGCTGATGTTTGTAACCACCCGAAATATTTGTCCTAGACCCACTGTTAAGTATACCGATCGACTCAGAATCACTTTTTGAGTCGATTTTGCAATGTCCGTCCGTCTGTTCGTCCGTCTGTCCGTCCGTCTGTCCATGTAAACGGTGTAAACAAGATACAGGTCGCAATTTTAAATCAATTGACTTGAAATTTGAAAGTTAAGCCTCTTTTGGCCCAAGGACGAAGCCTATTGAAATTAAAAAAAAAAAATCGGTCCATATTTAGACCTAGCCCCCATACAAAGGTCCTCTTTAGTTTTGGCTCAAATGACTCTAATAGCCGCATTTTAATGGGTATGTTTTCGAAATTTGGCAGGTAATCATGTTTTATCCACACAAATCACCATTCCGAATTTTAAAGAAATCGG
Organism: Pegoplata infirma; assembly: GCA_963921195.1. NCBI lineage: Eukaryota > Metazoa > Arthropoda > Insecta > Diptera > Anthomyiidae > Pegoplata > Pegoplata infirma. Next base: position 271,037,438 of record OY992536.1, read on the forward strand.
ACCAGTTCTTGTAGCCCCCATTCAACCTATCTTCCCAATTTTTACATAAATCTCTCAAATTTCATGAAAATAGAAAATATTTAATTAAAATTCTGTTTGTGTATATTAAACGCGTACTTTAATAACCTTATCAAATCTGATTATCAGCGGACCATATTTGACCTATGTGAAAATTTCGCCCGATATTCAGTTGAAGCGGTTTATTGTCAACAAAAAGAAACCTATTCCACTCAAATTTGATTTGTGAGTGCTTTTTACACTTATTTAAGATTTGACTAAATATAGATCTAATCAGTCCATGTTTGAACTCGGGACCCATTTTCCGAGAAACTCTGGTGTAGGGTATTGTATGGTCGGTCTTGACCGACTATAATTTTCTTACTTGTTTTTATTGTTTGCAACATATTAGAAAACAAAAAAAAAGTGAATTATTTGATAATTTTGTCATAAGCTCACAATTAATTTGTTAAATCAATCATTATTTTGATTGACTATAAATAAAAAATTTATCAAACTTTTGATCAAAATCAAAAAAAATGTTTGAAAAAATTTTCAATCAATCACCTACAATTTGATGATTGGTATAACAATTTTTTTAATTGGAGGAATTTCAATATAAAAATTTATTGAATCCGCGTTTTTGTTGATTGAAATTCGTTTAAAATTCTTTCTGTGTAGGGGCATCCACTGAGTTGGTTGAGGGTACAAAAAATAAAAACGGAAAACCGTCAGCATATAAATTTAAAACTAATTTAAATGCAATTCCAGCCATTATTAGTTTTAATAAATTGTGTCCTACTTTCTGAGATTTTTTCCTGATTTCAACACAATGCACTGCATTAGTAGGGGCATCCCCTGAGTTGGTTTAACGTAAAACAAAAACGGGAAACTGAAAACCGCCAGCATGTAAACCTAAATCTTATTTAAAAACAAGTAAAAAAGTTAAATTCGGCCTTGCCGAATGTAGTGATACCCTCCACAATTTATAAAAGATTATTGCAAAAAACTTTATTTAAAAGGAAATTACTTTTGAAAAAAAATTTCCGCAAAAAAAAAATTAGGTAAAAAAAATCCCCGATTTTTTTCTTTTTTTGTCAAAAAAATATGTTTGTACTTGTTTAAATACCATTTGGTGTTCAATTATGTTCACATATCCCAACCAGAAGCCAAATTAAAGCATTTTGTATTTTTAGGTTATGTTGAATGTACTGAAATTTTTGAGGTGTGCTTACATTTTCGCTCATAACTTTTGAACCGCTGAACCGATATCGCTCAAATGCAATACCAAACTTCTCGGGAGAACTTTCAATAAATATGTTAAGTTTCAGTCATCTCTCTGCAATATTTTGTCGGCGACAGCATTTTCCACAGACAGACAGACAGACAGACGAACATCGCTAGAATGTCTTAAAATCGATCGGGCATCATGAATATACATATATACTTTATGGGGTCCCAGATCGATATTTCGATGAGTTACAAACAGAATGACGAACTTATATATACCCTCTATCACTAAGTGGAAGGTATTAAAAAAAACACCTTCAATTCTAGCGATTTTTCGTTGGAGGAATAAAAATATGCATAAATAAAAAAAAACTTCAAGTAGTATTCACTTCCAAGCACACACCGATTGTATTCCTTTTACATTGTCCTGTGGCAAAAATAAATGAAAAACATATAACAACATTGTTATGCCAGGCTGTTTGACTTTAAATATGTACTACTCTCGTTGTGCACTTATAGAAGAAAAAATAATAAAATCCAAGTTTGAGTAGGAGACGTAGAAATCTGGCGGTAGAACGTTTAAAAACAAAAACCGGAGTTTTTAACGCAGAACTCAGAAAAAGGTAGTCTAATACCCAGTTTCTGTAATACGAACATCATTAATCTTCGGCGAGTTTTATTTTTTTTATTATTGTAACAAAAATGAAATATATGCAAATTCGTCTCAGACGAATGACGTTCGTATTTACAGAAACTGGGCATTACAGAAACTATAACAAAAGTATGAGTGTTGTTCTGAGTCTACCCTATAAGAAATTGATTGGTCATACAAGACAGATTGATCTAAAACAACTTACCCCATGACGGGTGCAATGCGAACTGGTCACAGCATACCAGTTCTATGATCAGAAAAAAGAGGTCAAAAACAGTTTGCGAGTAGCTCCCGTCCAAGGACATCGCCATGTAAAAGTGGCAGGTCGATTTCATACAAAAGTACCAATCTAAGACCGGTACTCAACTGGTCCCCTTACTCACCGGGTGATTATAAATCCATAAGCAGAGCTTCGAAAGATTTCATTCCTTAAATCGATTTGGTGTTCCGAATGAAAATTTAGTGATTGCGTTCCCCAATCACATTTTAGCGAATCGAATAAATCCGCTTTAGTCTCACTCGATTTAAAATTATCGAATGCTTTCGATTTCTTTTTTTGCATTCGTTTTTGCAAATAGCAAAACTTCTTTTCTGTAGCGGAACAGATGTCGTCGAGTTCTTCATATAAAATAAATATATATTAAATGTATATATTTTCTGCCATAACTATATTAAAATCTTTTTGCATTTTTTTTTTAACAAGTTTCTGGCAATTTTTTTAACATGGCAAATGAAACAATGAACGTCGTCGTGCAACCCTTTACCTTTTTTGTACTTTTCTTCACAAATGAGAATATTGTTAAAAATTGTGTTACAGAGCAGAAAATGTTGTTGCTATTCAGAACTTAGAGTCGGATTGCTAGTTGGTTGTTATGTGTTAATCGATGTGTATAATGTAAGAATCGTTATTTTTCTTTGTAAATATTTTTTTTTTTTTAATTTGAAGAATTTCACGTAGAAAAAAATTAAAATAAAAGGTTTTCGATTTTAAAAGAAACTTGCGGGATACAATTATATTTAAATGTCAATAAACCATATATTTTTTTTGCATTACAAATGATGTTTTTTGTTTAAAATCCTTTCAAAATAGGAAAGTAAAACTTTTATGCATTGTGCGAAATGTTTCGTTGTAAGTACATAAAAGTCCTGCGAAAAGATATCCAACCGAGAAATATTTTTATAAAAAGTATTATTATTTTTTAATATAATAAGAATTTTTACAATGGTGCTTCGAACCTTTGTTAAATGTGACATGGTCCTTCGAATTTAACAAACGATTTTTTTGTTCAGTTTGAGTCGGTATTAATTATTACTGCGAAATAATAACACTACTAAACATCAAAAATGCGACTGATTACAACAGTTCGACTGGTCAAAAATCCGGACTCCAAACTTTTCCATCACATCTGGATTTTGAGAAAATTAAGGTCAAAGTTCAAAAAAATCGCCGTTTTTTGGAAATTTTTGGCAGCTTATAGCGGATAAACCCGATGTGATGGCGCTTTAAAAATAAGTCGAGGGTAAAGATTGAACATAACTCATTAAGTTGCAGAACTCATTTCGTCAGTCGCCTTAGAAGTTTGTTTGTTTTTGGCCCGCCCCCTTTTTAGTGCGTGGATATAAAAAAATAGTTAAAATAATGATAAAATTGTGTAGCTTTGGGGCAAAAAGCACAATAAATGATTTAGTAAACATTTTTTGTGAGGGGGAGGTGTAACCCACAGCCCCCACCAACCCCCCCCCCCCCCTCAACAAAAAAAGCGCTCCTGTAATTTGTTTTCACGTGTTGGAGGATATAAAAGATTCGGCACAGCCGAATGTAACACTCTCACTTGTTTTTTTTTTCAAAATGTTCAGTTGTGTAATTTTTGTTTTACAATGAGAAAATCTAAAGAAAATTATAGTCGGTTAAGAGCGACTTTATAATTTCCTACACCAGTGTTTTCCGGATGGGTCTCAAGTCCAAACATGGACCGTTTGGATCTTCTTTGTAATATCTTTAATTAGTGTAGAAAACAAACACAAACCAAATTTGAGTGAATATCGGTCGAATATCGGGGACTACGTCTAAAAATGGTCCTTTTATATTCAGATTTGATTAGGTTACCAAAGTACACATTTAACACCTACAAACAAAATTTTAATAAAATATTTTCTCTTCCATGAATTTCGATAGATTTATGTGAATATAGGGAGGTTGGTTTTTATGGGCGCTACAAGAAGAACTGGTCCGATTTCTATAAAATTTGAAATTGTGATTTCTGAATACAAAATATCCCAGCAAAAAAAAATCGAAGTGGTGCAAAAAGAATAAGTGATTCACTACATACATAGTAGCTATATGTGCCGATCTTCATATTCCATAAGAAGTACTTTTATAAGCACTTCCAAAACTGCTAAAAAAATGCCAATAATAACAACTTTCACCAGTTCTTTCCTCAATGATTTAGAAGTATCATTTTCATATGTGTTTACAAATGCAATTGAAAAGTACAAATTTGTGGCACTTAAGTATTTTATTTGTTTTGTTGAATATTTTTTTTTTATAATTTTATCTGATTTAATAAAAAGTTAAATTTTATAAATGAATTAACTTGATATGCCGCAAAAGCGAATTTGTTATGTAAATTATGTTATAAAAAAATACAGTTTCCAGATTTTTGTTAAAATTACCAAATGACTCAAGAAGTGCTAAAAAGATAACAAAAAAACTGTAAGCCCTCAAAAAAGACAAGGGTTAAATAACCAACAAAGAGCTAAGTTGGTATTGCCGTTTAAAGGTATAAAAACTCTTCTAAAAATATACGATATCTGGGGGGTTACCGCGTAACTTTATTCGAAAGAAATCGTTCGAATTCGGAAATTTTCAACATGCCGTAACAATAAATTGGTTTACGCAAAATTTAATTTTTTTATATTTTTACATTATTTGAAGAAGATCTGCCGGGCTCCAAAGAATTTTGTAACAAAAAAAATATTTTCTTTTTAATTATTTGCCAAAACAAAATTCTGTTCGAAAACGTTTCCGTTTCGAATCGAAATACGCGGTAACCCCCCTGATTTAAAATGAGAGAATTACTTTTTTTTATCTCATCATTTTATTTATTGGATGTTTTTTTTTAACTACCTAAGACAAATAATTATATGTGCATTTTTTTATATTGAGTTATAGGAAAGAAAAGAAATTATTTTTTTATGTTTGGTGAATATTTTATTATGTTTATATAAAAGCTTTAAAATCATAAACATTTCAATTTTATACCTTATTTTTTAAAACTGAAAATAACGAAAAAGGAAATACTTCATATATTTTCTATAGAAAATAATTATATGTGCATAAAAGGAAATTCCTATATATTCTTTTTGACTTGCAATATAATTAAGTATTTTGTGAAAATTTGTGTTCGCCTTGTGTATTTAAACTTTTTTAAGCCTAGGAGTCATAAAACCCGCCAAGGTTTTTATTGTACCAATACCCCATGTCCCCCGTTTTGTCAGTATTTAAAGTTAAAGTCCTTTAATGGTCTTGTACCGCTTTGACTTTGAAATGACCTTGGCAGAAAAGGTCCTAAAGAGGAATTTAATTGGGTGTAGGTCGGGACTAATGGCTGGCCACTTCAATACTGGTATGTTGTGCGCATATAGAAAGTTTTTTTTCAAACGAGTGACATGGATTAGAGCGTTATCTTGTGAGAATGTTCAATTATTTCCATACAGTTCGGTAGCAAAGTCTATTAAATGGTCCAAAACAAGTAAAAATATATTTTTGCTTTATTTTTATTGGAAACAAGTCATATTCAAACCCTTCCTCATGATCCAAATGCATCTTATACCATGACGGATTCGAAACTGTGCTTTCAAAAATAGCACGTTAGGCGAAAATGTGTTAAATCTCTACAAGAAAAGCGGTGACCATCAGCGCCGTCTTAATTTAACTTTTTTTCGTCATATTTAGTGATAAAAAAAGATTATTTTGGATGGCAATGATCGTCAACACCAATATTGGAGAGATTTAAGACTGCCGTGCCAAACGTGCTATTTGCAAAATCACGGTTGAGAATCCGTTATAGTATGGGGTGCATTTGGATCAGGTGGACGGTTCCGAATATGATTTGCCCATACTAAAAACAATGTAACAATATAATTTTACTTGCTCGGGAACATTTAATAGACTTTGCTACCGAACTGTGTGGAGATAATTGGACATTCCACAAGACAACGCTTCAATCCATGTCACTGGTTTGACAAAAAACTTGTTTAATGGGCCCAGCATACCAGTATTGAAATGGCCAGCCATTAGTCCCGACATAAACCAAACTAAATTCCTCCTTAGGACCCTTTTTGCCAAGGTCGTTTCAAGGTCAAAGCGGTACACTACGCGCTAAGGACTTAAATTTGCGATATTGACGAAACGAGGGAAAAATGGTATTGGCACATTAAAAAACTTGATTGATTTTATGCCTCGTATTCTTAAACAAGTATAAATATTCATTAAATATTCATATAACCTAATTATATTGTATATCAAAAAGAAAATATATGAATTATCCTTTATGCACATATAATTATTTTCTATGAAGTATATTTTCATTCCTTATTTTCTGTATTAAAAAATAAAGTTTAAAATTAATCAGCTTTACCACAAGAAAATAAAATAAATTTAAAATGAGCTTTTAATTTTATTTCCATACAAATTGTTTTTGTTTTTAAAATCGACTTTCAAAAAATGTATTGAAAATTTGAAATTTAAAATAAAACTTTTGTTGAAATAGACTTTTTGTTTTCTTGTGGTAAGGGCCAATGTTTTTATGATTTTAAAGCATATTTAAAAACATAACAAAATATCAACCAAACTTGAAAAAATATTTTGTTTTCTTTCCTATAACTCAATATAATACAGTGCACATATAATTATTTGTCTTAGGTACATGTATAAAAACATTTTTTTTTTTATAATTTTTGGAGTTGTTTTGTAAATTATGTACAAAAAAAAACAATAAAAAGTTTCCAGATTATGGTAAAAATCAAATGACTTAAAAAGTGCTTAAAGGGCTAAAAAGATAACCAAAAAAAGGTGGTAGCCTTTAAAAAAAAGGGCTGAATTATAGCCACAAAATGACTAAAAACTCTTCTAAACATTAGGGTAATTAATTAATTGAGGTTTTGGTTTAATCGGCTAATCGGGCAAATAATTAATCGCACTTAAAAAATTATGTTAGTAAAATCAACTGAAAATGTCAGTTAAAATAACTACTGTGTAAGTTGTTTTGGGGTCAACTACTTTTTCAGTTAAATCAACTAACAATGTTTGTTATTTTAACTGACAAAAAACAACTGACTTATGTACACCGAAAAAAATTCATGCCTTATATAAACGAAATGTTTCGTACATTGTACGAAAAGTTTCGTAGTTTTTGCTTACGAAATTATTTCGTAAAAATTATAAGTTCTTACGAAAAAAATTACTACATTGTACGAAATATTTTTGTGTTTTTACGAAACAATTTTCTAAATTATACAAAATAAATTCGTAAATTACAAAAATAAATTAGTACATACTATATGTATAAGTAAATTGTCACTTAAAAAGCAAAATAAGAGTAACAAAATCTTTTTTTAAAAATCGAGTTATTGATTGATTGTGATGCATTTTATAAAAATACATGTCCCTACAAATTTTTAGTTCCCTACGTTAAAAAAAAAATACAAGCTTTACGTCAAAATACAAAACTATTATATTTTTCAAAAGGTTTTCCCCTAAAAAATTATCAAAATGTGATTTTCTAGTTCTTTAAAATAAAAATAAAATTTTCGAAGTTCCGGAAAAAATAAATATAAATTTTCTATGTCCTACGTATATTTATTTGAAAGGTGTAAAAGTTTGTAATAGGTCATATGGGTCCGTGTGACATGTCACGTGACCTATCAAGGACCGATCGCTTTTTCATCAGCGACATTAAAAATTTTCATGATTACGAAATATTTTCGTAGGTTTCGTAAATCTACGAAAATTCGGACTAATTTGTTTTTCGTAATATAAAGTAAATTTTCGTATATTTTACGAAACAAGCAAGTACGAAATTTTATTTCGTAAAATGTTGCATGGATTTTTTTCGGTGTAGTAAAAACTACTTACATTTGTAGTCAAAACAACTAAAATGTAGTAAAAATAAAAAAATCAATATATAATTTTTTTTTTCAAAATATTTTTCAGAAAAAAAAATTGAAGACCAAATTTTTTCCAAGTTTTTTTTTAAAAAAAAAGTTGTGAAAAAAAATAACGAAATTTTTTTTTTTTTTGGAAAAAAAACTTTTCAGAGATAAAATAAATAAAATTAACTACTTTAAATAACTGTTACTACATCACAGTACTTTTTTGTTAGTTGTTCAAAAAACGACTTAAAATAACTAACAGAAATAGTTGTTTGATATTTTTCATACAAAAACAACTGACTTTGTAGTTGAAAACAACTAACTACTGTAAAATATACAAATAACTAACATGTAGTAACTTACATAATTTTCTGAGTGCGGGGTTGAGATTTAATCGGTTAATAATCGGATAAATTTGAATTATTCGGTTAACCGAATAATAAAAATTTTAATTGAATATAAAACTAAGAACTCTATGTACTTTTAAGAATTTTATTAATTTTATTTAAAATAAATCTTTATCCGATATGACAAAGCTCTATAATGTTAGCCCAAATAAAGATTTTTTGTATGGCACCCTGAAAATTTACCCTAAAATTGATAGATAGATTGATAGATGCACCTCTAATAGAGTTTCGAATTCGGTACTATTATATATCAACAAGACAAATTGGTTGGTTTTCAAATTTGTTTTCTTTTATTTTTTAGGGCCGAAATTGCAATAATTTTATCGGTCGATATCTCCGTAATGAAAAAAGATATCTTAAGGATTGCAAAAGTAATTTGAAGAATAAGTGAAGTATTTTTAGATGTGCTGAACTAATTATACATCATAAAATAATTCTCGGTTTTATAAGGTCCCGAACATTGCGAATATCTGAGTTTATGCAGTACTGTCAATCGAAAATCTAAATATCTCAAAATAAGATAAATCACTTCTAAGGCCAGATTCGGATTAAGCGCATGAAAAACTATTAGAAAAATATATACATCCACATTCAATTAATAATTCCTATTAGCTAAACTAAATTATTAAAAACATCGATTTAATCTTAACAATTTCAAGTCTAAATATTACATAATAAATATTATACATTGTTAAAGATATCGTTTTGGTTTTAATTATTATTAGTGTAAATACTAAAAAAAAAATCTTAAAATCAATCCCAAAAAGTCATGAAATATGTACTTATCAAGAAGTGATGAAAAAATCACTTCTAAATCACCATATAAAAATTACATAATCACATCCAAAATGCCAAGAAATATATACTTCTAAAGAAGTGATGAAAAAAGCACTTCCAAAAGGTCAAGTTATATTAACATCCCGATCACTACTTCAGAAGTTGTGATAAAGATGTTAATATATATGTACATACTAAACACTAGTGATATTGTGTGTCACGCCCATATAAAATTCATCAGTGTTTCAGCTGAAGAAGAAGTACATCTGGTTCATAAGATGTGGTGAATTTTGTAGTGAATGGTAAGCTCTTTTTTTGCTGGGATATTTATCTGACAAATTTCGAAAGGGGGATACAAAAAGAACTGGTCCGATTCCTTTAAAATTTAAAATTGTAATTTCTGAATACCAAATACCTAACAAATTTCGAAAGGTTATCAGAGTCATTTGCGCTAAATTTAAAGGGGACCTTTATATGGGCAGGTCTGAACATGGACCGATGTTTTCGATTTTCATAAGGCTTCGTCTATGGGTCAATTGAGGCTTAAGTTACAAACTTCAGGTCAATCGATTGGAAACTCCGCATGTATCGTGTTTACACCGATTACAAAGATAGGCGGACGGACATCGCTAAATTGACTCAAAAAGTGCGAGGGCAGATCAATAATTCCGTTACTTTTCGAACGAGCCACAGTTTTTTTTTTTTGCAAAAAGAAAAAATTTTTAACATAATCTCCTTTTAGCTCAATACACTTAGTCCAACGTTCCTCCAATTTTTTTATCCTTCCAAAAAAAAAAAGGATTTTTCGAGGTCCATAAAATAGGCATTTTGTTGGTCAATAATTTCATCGTTGGAGCTAAATCTCTTTCCACCGAGCCATTTCTTTAGGTTAGAAAATAGTCACTAGGGGCTAAATCCGGAGAATATGGCGGATGAGGTACCACTTCGTAGCCCAATTAATGGAATTTTGCCTTTGAGACTGCACACATATGGGGTCGTTTTTTCAAAAACCCCATTAAATCGGTGGCATAATATTCGCCGATTATTGTTTTTCCCTTTTGAAGGTAATCGATGTGGATTATCCCGCGTGCATTCCAAAAAACAGTTGCCATCACCTTAATGGCCGACAATCTTACCTTGGCCGGTTCACCCGGAGAAACCGGTTCACCCGGAGAAACCCATTGTTTAACTGCAGCTTGGTCTCCGGAGTGTTGTAATGGATCCATGTTTCATCCGCAGTTACAAAAAGCTGCAAACACTAATTCGAATTGTGGTTAAACAACTCCAAACAATTCTTTGAAGTTGTCACACGATTACGTTTATGGTCAATTAAGAGCAAACGCAGACAGCTTTCTTAAACCCAACTGATCTTTTAAAAGTGAAACCACACTGACATATGAAATGCCTATGGCATCAACAATCTCACGCAACACCATATCGTGGATTTTTTCATAATTTTCGGGTGTATTGACCTCAATTGGCCGTCCAGAACGTTCAGCGTCATTTGTACTTGTGCGACCACAACGAAAGTCAGTAAACCATCGATGTTACAAAGTCCCTATAGTATTTATCAAGCTTTTCTTGGTTTTATTGACGGTTTTATGAGCACTCGAAATTCACTTTATTCCATTTTTAAAAAATATACGAGGTTGAATGTTTTGAACAGCTGTTAAACGTAAAGTAAATGACGGAACTTGCTAAAAATTTTACAGTAATCTATTAACAGGTGGTACTTGATGGGAGCAGTGTTGCATTTCATGTAACTACGAGGGATTTCGAAAAGTCACGGAATTATTGATCCGCCCTCATAATATTTGGAATTTGATATGACACTTTCAATCTAACGCTATTTGGTCCTTCGAACCGGACTGTAATTTATTGTAAACAGTATTAATATGATGATGATGAAATGTTTGAAAATAATTATGTTTTGCAAAATACTATTTAATAAAATACGAGCCTACAATGGTACTTTGCACCATTTGGGGTCGTTTGAATTTGACATGGTCCTCCGAATCGTATAGCTTTGAATTGAATAATGATTGTTTAATACTTATGCATTTGATGTTTTCTAATGGCCAGTTATAAAATTTTAACGTGAAAAACCTTCTTTGATAGATTGCTAAGCCTTTAGAGTTTTTTAGTTCTAGTTGTTTTATTTGGCTTCAAAATAATTCACAATTTACCAATGAATTTTGTTTTTTTGCCCCTTTTGGTGAACATTTGAGCTGTTGCAAAAATCATTACTTTAATGCAATTTTACAAGTACGTGACCACAAAAGTAGAAAATTATTACATACAGACAGACTAGGGCTTCCAATCGGGATTGGTTTTTCTGAATCCCGGGATTCGGGATTGAAGAAAATTTCTCGGGATCCCGATTTCGGGATCCCGGGATTTTCGGGATACAGTAGAATCTCACAAATTAGAACCACTTTGTTCCTCGGGTAATTCTAATTTCTGAAAAGTTCTAATTTCTGGACATTTTTTTTTTTCAAAGAAAATGACAAAGTAACAATAAAAACAGTTACGAATGCTTTATTTTAACACAAATCAATTTATATTTGTTAATATTTAATTAATTAAACACATTAAATTCATTGAAAAACGCTTTTAAGCGCTTTGAAATGAGAAATAACAGGCGTTACATCGATTATATCATCGTCACTGCTATCTGACCCGTCAATTAACCATCTTCATTTCTTTTTTCGATTTCTCATACGCTTATAGAATTTTGAAAAAAAAAAAAACAAAATAAAAAGTCCAGAAATTAGAACAACTGATTCTAATTTTAGAGCGTTAACTTATAATAATTCGGGTTTTCCCCTATTTATCACTAGAACTATTTAGCACCTTTTCCATATTTAGCACTAGAACTAAAAAAAAAAAAACATTTTGTAGAGAAAATAAAAAAAAACTTCCAGAAATTAGAACCAAAGGTTCTAATTTCAGAGCGTCCAATATATTAAAATAACCGGTTCTAATTTCTGGACAGTTCTAATTTGTGAGAGTTCTAATTTGTGAGATTCTACTGTATTTTGAATCCCGGGATTCACGGGATTTTTTAGAAGTTTTCGGGATTTTTCGGGATTTTAAAAAATTTTTAGTATTTTTTGTCACTTTGAAAAATCCACGCGTTCGTAAAGATTAGCAAAGTTGATGTTGTGAACTTCAAAAAAAGTTTGGGATTCCTCCTATGAAGAATATCCGTATTCGGTTATCTTTCGTCGTGGCTCATCACTATCAACTTTTAGTGAGCATGTGTTGAAAAAAAAATAAATGAATTTTCGAATTTTTGCATAAGTGATTAATATTTTGATAAAGCTTGCATGATCTGATTTTTTATTTTTTTTTTTATTTGATTTTTTTTTTAATTTATTTTTTTTTTTTTCATTTCTTGCAAAAAAATATTTTTAGCAATGTTTTTTTTGTAAAAATGTGTTAGCGAGAGTGCGACTCACGCGTGAGTCATAAGTAAGTGATTCCATTATTGTTTGCGTGAGCGTGACTGAGCGTGAGTCAAAACCCACTTACGCCTTTAAAAAATGTTTTAGTAAAACATGAAATTAAAAAAGTTTACAAGTTACACGGTCCTATGCTCCTTGTAAGAGTAAAAGTAATAAATATAAAAGCCCTAATGTCGAACCACCACTAAATCTTAGAATTCCTTTACATTTCGCAAACGTTTCACCTTTTTCTATAACAAAAACATGGTACTTTTGTTGATTTTTTTTATTTTGTTCCACAAAATTCATATTTTATCCAAATTATTTAAAAAAATCTAAAAATATTGAAAAAAAAAATAAAAAAATCGGGATCCCGAAAATCCCGGGATTGAAAATCAGAAATCCCGAGATTCGGGATTTGCCTAATCCCGAAAATCCCGGGATTTCCGGGATCGGGATATCCCGATTGGAAGCCCTAAGACAGACAGACACAAACAAAACTAAACAAAGCTCAAAGAAAAGGATAAATGCCTTTTGGGCTTAAAAACTCTATGGAACTAATGGTAAACACGACAATGACGGTGAATAATTCTTTGGCTAGATGCTAGGATAGTCAAAAAAGTTGCAAGAAGCAATATGCTAAAACACCCTGTTGCATATTCACTTCACTATTCTGTAAGAGGAAATCTCTCACATACAGAAAGTGAAAAATCTAGAACACAAACAAAAAAAATTTTTGAAGAAAAAAATAATTTTTCCATTTGGAATGAAATTTATTTTGATTACTTTACCAAAAAAAAAAATAACACACAACGAAAACACCTACACCATTTACAGATGTAATTCGAAAAATGTGAATTGTAAATTCAAAATTTCTACTTGTAATTCGAAAATTCCATTTGTATTTCAAAGAAAATACACCTTTTGCATATATAACTCAAAAAGGATCAATTGCAATTCGAAGATTCTACTTGTAATTCGAAGACTCCATTTGTAATGAGAAGATTCGATTTGTAATTCAAAGTTTCCATTTGTGATTCGAAGATTTTAACTGTAATTCGAAGATTGCATTTGTAATTCTAATATTTCATTTGCAATTCAAAAATTCTAATTGTAATTTAAAGATTCCAATTGTAATTCAGAGATTCCAATTGCATTCGAAAAAATCAAATGAATTTGAATTGATCTTTATCGAATACGAAGAGAAAATTCTAATTACAAGTAGAATTGTCTAATTACAAATGGAATCTTCGAATTACAAGTAGACTCATCGAATTATAAATGGAATCTTCGAATTACAAGTAGAATCTTTGAATTACAATTTATATTTTCGAATTACATCTGTAAATGGTGAACTTTTAATTGAAGATTCCATTTGGAATTTAAAGATTCTATTTGTAATTCGAATATTTCGTTCGTAATTCGAAAATTCAAATTGTAATTCGAAAATTCCAATTGTAATTCGAAGATTCCATTTTGAAAAATTTCAACTGAATCGAATTACAAATGGAATTTTTGAATTACAAATAGAATCTTCGAATTACAAGTAGAATCTTCGAATTACAAACAGAATCTTCGAATTGCAAATGGAATCTTCGACTTACAAGTAGAATCTTCGAATTACAATTGTTTTTTTTTTGTTGTTTGACCTGTAAATGGTGTAAAACTTTTAAGTCAAGAACCAAAAAAGAAGAAACATTCTTCACAAAGAAAAAAACAGCCTTTTTGAACAACATTACACAAAAAGACTTGCTAAAAACTAAAAAGTACCAGAGTAAAGTTGTTTTTATAAAGTCTATGAGTCTCGATGTGTGTTCTGTGTTAAAGAGGGAATTAATGAAATTAATTTTTTGTTCTTTTTCTTTTATATAGTATTTTGCAAAAAAAGATTTTCCACAAAAGTCTTTACCTACCTAGCAAACCATTATCGTCATTTTCAAAAGTAATTCATAAGAATTTCTTTGTATCTGATTGTGAGTGTTTATTTAAATATCTCAGCGAACAATTTTTGTTAGATTCCAATAATTCTTAGATTTTTTTTAGATTTTTAAAAATGTTTTATGTAGAGTAACTAGCGAACCTCCTGTACACTTCGTAGTGCAATTGCTTAGGTATCCCTTTTTGCTCTGAAAATTTTAAATTTCAAGATATATCTCCTTCTCTTGGATGTTATTTATGCTGGAGGATCCTAAATGTTAAATTTTGAGATTCTAGGGTTTTTAGTTCAATAACTATAAAAATAGTACAAACTTTTCACTTATACCCCTGTTTTTGTCCCCTTAGAATCAAAATTTCATGTTTATTAGGAAATCGAAAAGTATCAAAGTACGATTGTTGTTCAATTAAACCCTCTTTAAATATCCTCGCAAATATTTTTCCATATACATAGGCTGACCATTCGTACTGATTTGATCAGTACATGTACTGATTTTTGATCACGTGTACTGATCAAAAAACGTTGTACTGATTTGTACTGATTTTTTAAAATATGTACTGATTGTACTGATTTTTGAACATTTCAACATAAAAAATAATTTTATTCGAAAATTCTGTACAAAAATTTGAATTTCCATAATATAAGTCGTCAGAGTTGTTTTTTATAACTTATTGTTAGTTTGAAAATGAGATAATTTATAAAAACGCAAAAATTAATCTGAGCATGAGGTCATTTTGATCTTCCTAAATTTATATGAAAATGCGCACAGAATCTTTGAGGTTTTCTATAACGAAAATTTCAATGGCCCGATGAATTTTTTATATTTTTAAAAAGATGATGTTAATTGCATGAATCCAAATGTTTCTGAGATCTTAGATGAGGTAGTGTCATCAGCGCTTATTCGAAAAAGCGCTCAGAAAATCAGGGCCCTTGTCAAAGCTTAGGGAAAAAGTCTTCAAAATCTAAGAGATTTTTTTATTCTCAAAACCTGTGGAATTTTGTTACATTTTCTGCACTGAAACGATCAAAACATTCAAATGAACTCGTTTAAAGTCAACTAAATTTTTTGCAAAATAACGACAACAGTTGTTTTTTGCAGTTGTTTTTTAACAGTTATTTTTTGCAGTTGTTTTTGCGGTTGTTTTTAACAGTTGTTTTTACTCAAAATACTTTTTTTTCATAGAAAAAAATTTTAGAGAGTTATTTCTCAAAAAAAAAAAACATAAAAACTTGGGCGTACTGATTTAAGCTCAGAAAAAAATGGTCACCCTACATATACACCACATACGCAAAATTACAGGTATGTGCACTAAAATTCACCATGAAACAATACGTATACAAAAACCAAGTATACATAAAAACCTTGTTTTGGCGTCTCCCTTTAATGGGAAATTTGTAGAAACAAAATCGGTTTATTACAGAGAAGACGCATTACAAACACAGTGCACTAAAATGCATATAACTTATGAACCAATACAAATACAAAGTCCGGAATTTTTATATGCGGTAAATGCGTTCCAAACAAACCGCACTGAGCAAATCCGCATGAAAAAATATTAGATTTTTATACAAAATGAATGATTCGTTCCGAGTTCAAAAACCGCATAACTTCAAATTAAAGAGTTAAAAAAAATACCAAAGTCTCATAAAAAATCCTAAAATTAAGTAAAAAAGTTAAATTCGGCCTTGCCGAATCTATTGATACCCTCCACAATTTCAAAAAGATTGTTGCAAAAAACTTTATCTAAAAGCAAATTAATTTTGAAAAAAAAAAAAAAAATTTCCGCAAAAAAAATTTTTGGTACTTTTTGCCAAGAAATATGTTCGTACTTGTTAAAATACCATTCGGTATTTAATTATGTTCAGATCAGCAATCAATCAATCAGCAGCTGAATTAAAGCATTTTGTATTTTTAGGTTATGTTGAATGTACTAAAATTTTTGAGGTGTCCTTAGATTTTCGTTCATAACTTTTGAACCGCTGAAGCGATATCGCTCAAACCAAACTGCTCGGGAGAACTTCCAATAAATATGTGTATACATAAATAAATACATAAAAACCTTGGTATTGAGTCAATACTATTTACATCACCTTTCATGGGAAATTTTCCAAAAGAAAATCGGTTTACGCACATATTACAAAAAATAAAGCAACTTATTTCAATATATGCGCAAGTCCATGGGAAATTAATCTGCCGATCACCGATGTTGTGGATAAAGTTATGAATATTTGAAATTTAGAAAAAAAAAAAAATTTTAACTTAATTGAAAATTTATTGCTCGACAACACGAAAAAAATTTTCACAGTGTTAAAAGGACATTTTAGACTTTAGACTTTTCACTGCGTTAAAAGGACATTTTAGACTTTAGTACAAAATTTTGTTTTCAGAAATTCATTATGTCCTTGCCTAAAATGGTTTAAATTTTTTTTTTTTAAATTTTAAATTTTTTTTTTTTTCTAAATTTTAAATTTTCAAAATTTTATCAACAATATTGTCACAGAATATTTTTTCATACAACTAATGATTTCCGAGTAAAAAAATGATAAAAAACTGACTAAAAGTCCATTTTGCCAAAAAAAAAAACAAGTAAGAAAGTTATAGTCGGTCAAGACCTACCATATAATACCCTACACCAGAGTGTCCCGGAAAATGGGTCCCAAGTTTAAACATGGACCGATTGGATACATTTTTGTCAAATCTTTAATGAGTGTAAAAACCACCCACAAACCAAATTTGAGTCAAATATGCTTCTATTTATTGCCAATAAACCGATTTAACTGAATATCGGGCGAAATTTTCATATGGGGCCTAAGTCCAAAAATGATCCAATTATAATCGGATTTGATAAGGTTATTAAGGTACGTGTTAAACACACAAACCAAATTTTAATTAAATATTTTATATTTTCATGAAGTTTTAGAGATTTATGTGAATATCGGGAAGGTGGTTTGTTTGATAGAAATTTTTTTTAATATGACTTTAATATTAGTTGTTAATCTGACAAGTCTCAAATTTACAATCTGGTAACTCTCAAATTTACAATCGGGCAACACTATTAAACTTTTTAATTTTAATGTCTGACCGAATAATCGGCATCTACTTCGGCCATTATTCGCAGTACAAAAAAAAATATAATTTTTATATTTTTTTTTTCAAAATTAATTTCTTTTACCATTTTTCAGTAACAAAACTTTTAAAAAGAAATACTTTGTTTTAAAAAAGTATTTTGCAATATTTTTTTTTTACATTGTTGAGAATTAAAGTTATTATTCGACCTTTCTAATTTAAATAAATAAAAATTCTTCGAGCTCGAGGCCAGTTTTTTCTTGTAAATAAATATTCTTTTATTCCATTCCAATATTTCGATTCTCTTTGAGAATCATCATCAGGGGATTTAGTGAGTTTTTATGCACACAAAAATTTAAAAATATGTTGTGTGTATAAAAATTCACTAAATCCCCTGATGATGATTCTCAAAGAGAATCGAAATATTGGAATGGAATAAAAGAATATTTATTTACAAGAAAAATCTGGCCTCGAGCTCGAAGAATTTTTATTTATTGTTGAAAATATTTATACATTCGATTCGGCAAGACCGATTTTAACTTTTTTACTTGATTTAACTTAATTTTTTGCGCTTTTTCGGTTATGTGTTTACTCTTTTGTCTTCTTTTTGCAACTTTATTTTTTGTATATTTGTTGTTAAATAGTACATACATAATTTATATAAATTAATGTAATTATATCAGATTATAATATAACAACAAAGATATAAAAGCCGACCTTTTGTAGCTATACAAAGTTGAAAAGATTTCTCTTTTTTTGTAGATAAAAATAGCCTTAAAAGAGCATTCACTCATAAGTTTATTCTTGCAATTTATTTAGAAAAAGTGTTCTGTTCTTTTTTTTTTTTGTGAAAGTGCGGGCTTCCTTTCGTTTGCTTTATTAATGAATGGTGGTCAGAAAAAGTTTATAGTTGGGGTGAGGTGTAATAGCGAAAAAGAGAAGATATAAAGGAAAATCCTTTTAAAGGTGTTTCGTTTGATGTTAATATTTAATTTAATAGTTTTTTTTGTTATAAACAACTCAAAAGAGTGTTTAATTGTTGAAAAATAAACCAACAATTGTTAAATATTAAATAAAAATATATTTTTTTTTAATTTTTATTTTTTTAAATTTTTATTTTTTTAAATTTTTATTTTTTTTAAATTTGGAATACAAGTAAGAGAGCCCGCCGATAAAAAGGGTAAACGATCACAACCCTCTTCAAGCAAGTTTAGGTTTTGTAAAAGTGGTGACAAAATCGGGTAATGGCATTTCATTCCTCTAAATTTAGAACTTTAAAAATTGTTAACACAAAAATCCTAGCTGATCATGTTTTCGAGGAAAATTGTTGCAGTTACTCCATGACGGTCATTTGTTTAGTAAGTAGTAGTTGTTGTTTTCAACTACAATTTTAGTTGTTTTTGTATGAAAAATGTCAAACAACTAGTTTTTGTAGTCGTTTTAAAAAATAAATACAAATAATTACTACATTGTAGTAACAGTTGTTTTATGTAGTTGCTTTTAGTCTGAAAAAAAAAATAGAAAAACCGATGTGTTGAACAAGTTGGAAGTGTCAGATGCAGCAGGAATTATTACCAAACAATTTTAACCATTTTTACGTTTAAAAGTTTTTTCTTGTTAATAAAAAAATTCCGACAATTTGAGTTACTACACTCAAAATAATTCTAGAGTAAAAGGTTTAGTAAGTGATTTTGTACCAAAATCTACTAATTAGTTACTAATTTTAGTATCTTCAAAGTACTAAAATTAGTAATTTTTACTGGTTTTGAGTAATATTAGTAAAAAATTTTTGTATTGGTTACCAATTCCTGCACTAGGTCCTTTTGGACTAAAATTAAGTTAAATTTTTAGCATTGAATACCCACGTTTTTTTTTTTTTTGGGTGTGTAATTTGAAGTTGTTTTTGCCGTTTTTTGTAGTTGTTAATCAATAGTTTAAAACAACAACAATTTTTGGTTGATTTTACCGTAAAATGTAGTGGACGCCTAAACCACAAATGTAGTTATTTTAACGGTCATTTGTATTGAAATCTACTGTCATATTTTTTTGAGTGCACTGTTCAACAACAAAAACCTCCCAGTGAAATATCCAATTGATTCTTGTAGATTTTTTTGTTCTGATTTCAAATCTGACATTCAAATTTTTCTAGCACATACCGTTTTTGAGATATTCGCTGTTAAAAAGTCAAAAACCAAATAATTTAGCACTTTTGAAGGTCCACTGTTACATATAATTACGTTGCTTCCACAAAATATGAAATTGATTTTATAAAAAATAGATCTTCTGATTCCAAAACTGCGATCCAAACTTTTCTATCATGTTCCGTTTTCGAGATATTCGCGTTAAAAAATTTTTAGGCACGAATATCTTAAAAATGAAACATGCTAGAAAGATTTAAATTACAGTTTTGCAATAAGGAGGTCAATTTTATATGAAATTAGGTCCAATTTTGTGGAAACAACTTCAGAATATGTAACAGAGGACCCCCAAAAGTGCTAAGTTATTGGTTTTTTTACTTTTTAACAACAAATATCTCAAAAACGTGCTAGAAAAATTTGGATGGTAGATTTGGAATTAGAAAAGCAAAATCGATAAGAATCAGTTATAATATTTCACTGGGAGATTTTTGTTGTCGAACAGTGTAAATATTTTGCAATAACTTGAAAACAGCATCAGCTAGGATTTTCCAATTAACGATTTTTAAAGTTCTAAATAAAGAGGAATGATAGGCCATTACACAATTTTATCACCATTTTTACAAAACCTAAACTTGCTTTTAAAGATGGGTGTTCGATCAAGGATCAAAAAAAAATTTTACGATTTACTTTAATTTAAAAACCTTAACAAATTGTAACAAAAAACTTATGAAATTCTTGCAATCCTCTTTAAAATTTAATTTCCCATAAAAATAAAATAATCACTTCAAATCAAAATAAATTTGCATATTATAAACTTCCGTAAACAAAAGATTTATATGCACAAATATTCAATATTATGCCAAATATTGACTTTTGTTTATATATCCTGTCAATGGATTTTTTGTTTTTATTATTATTTTCTTCGATGCTTTTCAATTGTTGATCATAAAAATAAAAAAAAATAAAAAAACAAAATTTACATAATCCTTTTGTAAATATAATTCAATAATCCAGCAAACATATCCATTATGATTATTTCCTGTATTTTCATCACTGTTGCCAACTATTTTTAACCAAAAACCTCTAAATTTCACGAAAAAAGCGCTAGAAACCGCCAAAAATTAATTTAGCGGGGAAAATTTAAAATTTTCCCGCTAAATTACAAAAAAAAAGCGCTAAAAACCGAAAAACTTGGCATTTTTGTTAAACAAAAAAGAAAAATTTAAAAAAAAACCTCCAAATTATTTTTTTTTACGAAAATTTAATTTTCATTAAAAACGCGCAAGAAACGGTCGAAAAAATTTTAGCGGGAAAATACAAAATTTTCCCGCTAAATTACAAAAAAAGCGCTAAAATTCGACAAACTTGGCTTTTTCGATTGAAAAAAAAAGAAAAATTGGAAAAAAACCTCTAAATTTGACTCACTAAATCCAAATAAAAAGCGCTAGATTTTCCCGCTAAAGCACCGTTCCCGCTAAAATCAATTTTTCCCCGCTAAATCCAAACAAAAAGCGCTAGATTTAGCGGGAAAACCTCCAACTTGGCAACAGTGATTTTCATTTCCTTTCTTTATTCGTTCCGTTCCCTTCACATGTCGCGTTCGAACGAAAAAAAAACTATAAAAATCAATTTTTACCCTATAAAAATACAATTTTTCTTATGTACACAAAATATTGGTATGAGTTTTAAAGTAGAGAAGAATAAAACTAAAGAAAATGCTTGTCGTTGATTTAATTTGCATATACATACAGATATTAAAAAAACACTCTTATACTGGCAGAAAAAAATAAAAACAACCACCACCACCTTCATAAAATAGTATAAATAAAATAATATCAAAAAATATCCTTCTAACCATCTAAAACAAACATCTTCTATTTATATACATTTCGAGAAACTTAAATAAGGGCACACTTTGGCTGAAAAACGTTAAGGGTTCATAAAAAGTACCAATCTTTCGAGCTTACGACATTGTGTAAAAATATCATTAAACAAATATTTCATCGAGAGCCTAAAACAATATTTCGTTTTTATCCATACACAGATAGAATTGAAAACGAATTTCAATTACAAAAAACGCGGTTTCAATAATTTTTTTGATTGAAACTCCTTCGATGAAAAAAAAAAAAAATTTTACTAATCACCAAATTAATAGGTGATTAATTAATTTTTTTTTTTTCAATCAAACAATTTTCGATTTTGATTAATTTTTTATTTGTAGTCAATCAAAATAATGATGTAACGAATAAGCTTATGACAAAATTATAAAGAAATGCTTTCTTGTGAGTCGAAGGACTTTCAAAATTTTTAGAAACATTTCTTAAAATGTCGAAATTCAAACGTTATATCATGTTTTTTCTTTATGCCTAAAAGTATGCATTCTTTTTTTTTACAAAACATCGAAAACCGTTACCTTGACATTGGACTTTAAGCGTAACTATCATAAATTGAACACTTGAACTTTTAAATCTTAACACGATAGAAAGCGAAATTAAGAAATAAAAGTGGAGTGGAATAGTACACTCTCTTAAAAAGCTACCACATATATTGACAAAAATTAAAAAAAAAATCCGCATAAAAAATTGGTTAAAAAAATTTACGCGATTTTATTTTTTAATTTGTACCATTCGTTTTCCAATTTTGTTCTCATATGTCCACCAGCAGCCGAATTGAAGCATTTTGGATTTTTAGGTTATGTAGAATGTACCAAAATTTTTTAAATTAAATTTTCTTTGGACCAATTGGATCAGTCTTTTGTTAGTTCTTTATTTGGTGTAGAAAACATACACAGATCCAATTTTAGTGGAATTGATTTATTTTTTAGTCAATAGACCGATTTAACTTAATATCGGTCGAAATTTTTATATTGGGGACTAATTGTAAGTCTAAAAATGGTCCAAATATATTCCGATTTGATTAGGTTACTAAAGTGCACGTTTAACACCTAAAAATACATTTTTTATCAAATATTTCCAATTTTATAAATTTTGAGCGAATTGTGTGAATATCGGGAGGGTGTATGGGGACTACCAGAAGGACTGACACGATTCCTTTGAAATTTGGAATGGTGATTCGTGCATACAAAATTGGTTTACGTGCTAAATTTCAAAGCGATATCTGTTATAATACGGTTATTAGAGTCATTTAAGCTGAATCCAAAGGGGGCGTTTGTATGGGGGCTACGTCTTAACATGGACCGATTTTCTCCAATTTAAATAGGCTTCGTCCTCAGCCAAAAGATGCTTAAGTTTCAAATTTTAAGTCAATTGACTCAGAATCTGAGTTAAAAAATCGAATTCTTTTTAATCTTTAATCTTTATTTAAGGCAAAAAACACAAAATAAAAAATGAGCCCTTGTGATGCCATCCTTGTAAGAGGAGGGCATAAAAATTGTAAAATTTTCTACATTTCCGAAATATTTTTCGATGCTTTTTCTTAAATTTCCTTGACTGTGCATATGTGTTGGGGACACAAAATAATAAAAAGTACATACAACACTCGTGTTCCTATTATGCTTTTGAAAGCCATAAACTTTTTTTTGTCGGTTTTATATCTATTCCAACGCACAGTGCCACATTTGGCCAATCTAGCACGACAAAAATCAAAAAAAAAAAGTTCCCCGATTTTTATGATTTGTTTGTATGTATTATAAAACATTCCTAATAACACGGAAATACTCATATGAGAACTATAATTCTATTCGTTATTAAGATGTGGGTGAATAAAGTTGCATCTTGTAAAATCCTGAAAGTAGTGTTCATTATTTCGCATTAATTAAGTCGATTTTAAACTGTTGTAACTTTTTAACAAAACACTCTTTTTTTTATACACTCTTTTTTGGTAATTTTAAAGGATATTTCAATGCTTTAAGTCATATCTTTTCTTCTTTTTTTAAACAATTTTTTCTATTTTTTATTTAATTTTTAACATAATAAAAATTTTTGAAAAGAAAATTATATATTTATTTTTTTTGATGGAATAGAACTTTTGTGTTTGGTCTCTATTGGTCGCCGGACTCTTTCAGACATATTGACCAATATCCATAGTACTTATTTTAACGGCTAACTTTTGCGACCGTCTGCGACGCCGACTACAGTGGGGCGATATGTAAACCTTGTTTTTACATATTTTTTAAACATATTTTTAAAAAGTGGGCGTGGCAGTTGTCTGACCGCCCCCTTTTTTTGTGTTATTATTTCTACAGTCCTTCAGAGTATATATACTAAGTTTAAAGAAATTACAACCAAAATTAAAAAAATTTTTAATAAGTGGGCGTGGCCGTTAACTGGCCTCCCATATTTTTCATAATGTTGTTTTTGAAGTTAAAACGAACATTTATACCGAATTTCCAGTCAATATAAATAAAATTGGATTTTTGTCGTCCTAGATTGGCCAAATGTGGCACTGTGCAACGTGTAGAACAAAAATCAAATAGAACGAATTAAAAATGAAATACTTGTGCAGTAAAAAAAAGTAGAATACTTTACTCCACTTCTCACCAAATTACAATTTTTGTTTTTAACATCCTTATCGTTGGCATCTGTTGTAGTAGTACGCTCAAACATATCTAGGGTCTTTTCTTTTTTCTATAACCATCGTTGGCATCGTTGCGATGACGACTTCCACTTGTGAGTTTCTATTTCTAGTTGGTGAACATAAAACAAAAATTATGTCCCGACAAACAACTCTCAAAAGCTTTTAGAGGAATATGTGTACTATAACTTTTATTTTTTATTTTTTCAAGGAAAATTTTGCTACACTGAGAAAATAAAATTTTTGAATGTTTAAAAAAATAATAGAAAATACCGTTTTTGACATTGGTTCCTAACCTTAAATTTAATATAGGAAGGAATACGGGATTTAAACACACAAAATTTGTTTTTTTTCAATGAACGATTTTCATAGTATTTATGAACAAATTCATACAATTTATTAACTTTTTCATAATATTTATAAACTTTTCATATTATTTATGAATAAATCATAATATGTGAAATTTAAGAACTATTTAACATTTTTCATTAATAGTATGAAAAAGTTTATGAGTATTATGATAAAGTTAATAAATTATTGTTTCTGTAAAGACAGTCGAGCTCAGGCTCTAATTATAATTATGTATTATAATTTTTTGATTTGTTATATATGGTTTTTGAATTGAGAAAAGTGTGAAAGAAAAATTTTTAATTTTTCTAAAAATTTAAGACATCCTGGTTCGTATGAATTCGTTCATAAATACTATGAAAATCGTTCATTGGAAATTTTTTTTTTTGTGTGAGGAATTTGTTTTCAAAATGATGTGTGGAAAAAGTTGACTAGCCTAAGAGTGTGGCGGTCGTGGGTTCGATTCCCACCAGAAGCCTTAGTCTGTTTCGCTACATAAAGGCAATAGTATTGGCACCAGTTCTCAGTTAGTTTAACTAATTGTAAGTATATGATTTGTATTTATATGGTTATTCAATAAAAAAATATTTGTAGTTACTTTCCCATCGATTTTCCTTTAAAATTTCTTTCAGTGTTTATTTTTTTATATATCAAACGATGCATGCTCTTGTTTTTCTTTTATTTGATAATAACTGCTGTGCAAATATGAAATTCTTACTAGTTTATGATGTTTTTTTTTTAAGGATCTACAAAAGGACTTTGAAGTTATTTGTTTTTTTTTTCTTAGAAATGTATGTATATGAGAAAGAAAACACTTTAGACAATATGCATACATAATTAATGTTTAAAAAACAAATTACATATGTCTCTAAAATATATATGGGGCATTCCATGTCAACGGACACTTTGAAATTTTTTTTTAGATTTTCCCAATTTGTTTACAGTTTTTAGTACCCTTCGAAAATTCCTTCGTGGTAAATTTTCAGATTTTTTTGATGACCCGTTTAAAAGATATCGAATTTTTAAAAACTGGTAGTTTGTTCTGTTACTCAAACTTCTTTTACTCATAACTTCTTCAATTATGGTACAAATTTCAATTTTTTTTTTTCAATTTTTTGTTTTTTTACGTACTTTAAAAAAAAAATCCCAAAAAATTCTTAAAAACGCTCTAGTATGCGATTTTTAAGTTTTAAAATTTAAATCTCATTTTTGAAAATGTTTGTACTCTTCGATTTTTTTGAAATTTTTTTGTGTAAAACTTCTATCGAGTCTCTATTAAAGATAGAGGGTAATTGTGTTCAGAGAAAATGTTTGGACTAAAAAAATATTGTAGGTCGGTCATACATTTTGTTGCTCTAAGGGCACTATTAGGGCAGTTAGAGCGGTTGGAGCAAATTTTAAAAATTACGTTTTGTGTGGGAGCCCCCTTAGAAATTGGAGATAGGGTATTGGTTTGTTTCAAAGAAATGTTGAGACGTAAAAATTAATGGGGGTCTGTCTTATAAATGACCCCTCTATGACGCACCATTGGAGCAGTAGAAATGATTTTAAGATTGGAAAATTACATTACAATTTTTTCAAAAAATTTTAAAAATTCGTAATAAACGTTATCCACGATCCTCTTGGGCAAAAAATTTGTAGAATCGATAGAAGTTTTACACAAAAAAATTTCAAAAAATCGAAGAGTACAAACATTATCAGAAAAGAGATTTAAATTTTAAAACTTAAAAATCGCATACTAGAGCGCTTTTAAGAACTTTTTGGGATTTTTTTTTTAAAAGTACGTAAAAAAACAAAAATTTTGAAAGAAAAAAATTTGAAATTTGGACTATTATTGAAGAAGTTATGAGTAAAAGAAGTTTGATTAAAGGAACAAACTACAAATTTTTAAAAATTCGATATCTTTTGAACGGGTCATCAAAAAAATTTGAAAATTTACCACGAAGGAGTTTTCGAAGGGAAAACAAATTTTCAAAGTGTCCGATTTGACATGGAATGCCCCATATATAGTGTAATATGTGTGTATACAATGATTCCTTAATCTTAGAAAAATATTTAATTTAAAATCTTTATTTATGAAGGATATATTTAAATAAAATGCCTTTCATAAGACACTTTTAAAATGTGTAATCTTTCCGTTAGGAATTAGATGAATTTGTATATTAAATAAAAAAAATTGCTAGACCTTGATTCGACTTTTTAAAACTAACCGATATTACATGCAAACTTAAATATGTAAACAGATTTATTATAAACAAACTTTTGTTATAATTTCAATTTCAATTGCCTTAAAATTCTAATTTCCTATATACTTATTTTTTTTTTCTTTTTAGGAATATTGTCTCCTCCGGGTCCGTTTTTAACGCCCAGTCCATCACCATCGATCTCAGCTAGTCCACGCTTACAACCATCACCATCATTATCACCATTTCCACAAGATGTACTTTTAGTAACGGGTAATCCTTTAACAAATGCTAGCACACATGAACAGGTATTATGAAATTCTCAAAAAGCAAACTACGATTTCCATTAAACTTTATGGTCATTTATTAATTTCTAGGAACGTAAAACTGTAACACCTGGCCGCCGACAATCTATACATCAATTCACTAATGGTAGTCCAAATGCGGGAACTGTGGTCTTCCAGCCCAGTCCTTCACAATCACCGGCCGCTGCTACCAGTGTTATTGGTGTAACGGCTGGTGCTGGTATAAATGTAGTGGCTGGTTTTCCAAATAGTGTCTCGCAAAATACAATAACAACGACTTTACCAACATTAACAACGACTGGAAATGAATTGAATACTACGTTAGTGGGATCCAATAATATACAACTTAATAAGGTAAGTGAAAAGAAAAAAAAAACAGTAATTGTATAGAACAATGCAGATTAATTGTTTGAATTAGAAGATTCTTTAGAAAACTACACAGCAAATTTTTCTGTTCCAAATAATCGGTTCCATAACGCATCAAACTACCCTGCAACCATTTCTACTTAACATTCCAGAATCAATGATTTTTGTTTGAAATTGATCCAAAAGCAATCGTTTTTTAGAGCAAGTAGTTTTTTTTGAAAAATAATTTTACATAGAAAATTGTGTTGTGATTACCGTAGAATATGTTAAAGAATCTATTGAACCAGGAATTTGTTCCAAAAAATTTTCCTGGGTATTACACTACTGAACATTAGGGCGTCCCGTCAAATTTAAATTTTCGAATTTCAAGTCGTAATACCTGCCAAACGATGGCCACGTTAGAGCTGATTGTGGGAAAATTTTTTAAAAAATTTTGCAATCTTCAGTCGGCAACCAGCGCACAGTGAAAATGGCCGAAATGGCCAATCTAGCGGCGCTTAATTCGGAAATGTAAAATATTAAGGACTAATGCTTATTTGCGATTATAAAATTTAAAAAGAATTAATTTTTAAACAATATTTATTTATTTTTATGTATTTTGGGAAATTTATGTGAATATTGGGAGGGTGGTTTGTATGAGGCCTAGAAATTAAAATGGTCCGATCCCATTAAAATTTAGAGCGATTGTTTATGAATATAAAAAACATTTATTGGTCGAATTTCAAGAGGATATCTTGAATACTATTGTTAGAGGTATTTAAGTAAAACTTGAAGGGGACATTTACATGGGGGCTATGGGTTAACATGGATTGATTTTGTCAAAATTTAATAGGTTTTGTTCTTGCGATAAAAGAAACTTAAATTTCAAATTTCAGCCAAATCGATTGAAAATTGTGGTCTGTATCGCGTTTATACTGTTTATTTGGACAGCAGATGGACCCTAAAAAACCGAGCAACTTGTGCGAACTAGCACGCCATACTGAAACGTCACAACAAAAATAACCCAAAATAATAAACAAAACAGGAATTGGACCGAATACGATCGAATTTCAAAAGTTGCAGTCCATGAAACTATAGTTAATATCACAAATGTAAACTCCTATAATGAACTAATAATAAACTAGATACACACAGGCCACAAACATTTATTTTTTAGTTAAAACATACCTTTTACTTTTAATTAAAACTTTTTAGCTCAAAATGTGTAAACAATTGACTTAAAAGTGTCAAGAAAAACTCACTGAGTAATTAGGCCCCAAATTCCTTTAATACACTTGCTGCAGAATATGTATATTTGATAGCTTACAGCTGTGCGAAAATTAAGAGAAAAACAAAAGTGAAAACGTTAATTTTCTCTGTAAAGTATAGGTAATCGATACAGTGCAAAACATTTATCAGTTTTAATTTTTTAATTTTGACTAAAACGCCGCTAGATCAGTGATTTCGGCCACAGTACAGCGGTCCAAGTTGAAAAAAATTACATATTTAGACCAAAATTCATGTCTGAATTTTTTGACCAAATCCGGTCCGCAAATCTTGATCAGCATCTGTGGACCAAAATCGCAGATCAGCGATTTTGGAATAAAAACGTGTTTTTATATTTTTTTAATATTTTTTAGATAACACACTTAACATTTTCCAACTTTTGAGACTTATTTGGATAAGTAAACTATTTTTATGTTTGAAAATCAGCATCTGTGGACCAAAATCGCAGTTTTGGATTTTTTTTTAATATTTTTCCAATAAAGTACGCAAAATTTTCGAAGTTTTGAGCCGGATTTGGTAAAAAAATTTGGACATGAATTTTGGTCGAAATACTTAATTCTTTCCAACTTTGACCGATGGTTGCCGACTGAAGATGACCTTGCGAAATTTTTTCATACATTTTCCCACAATCAGCCCTAACGTGGCCATCGTTTGTCAGGTATTACGACATGAAATTCGAAAATTTAAATTTGACGGGACACCCTACTGAACATTTTGAAAAACCTTAATGCCACTGGGTCGCGACCTCATACAGTTAATTGCAATTGTTCTATTGATCACAAATCTGGTCTCCAAACTTTTCCATCACATCAGATTTTTTTGAGAAAATAGAGGTCAAATTTAAAAAAATCGCCGTTTTGAGCCTTTTTGACAACTCATAGAGAATGAACCCGATGTGATAGCGACTTGAAAATAAGTCGTGGTTGAAGCTTAAAGATTGTTCTTAAGGATAGTGAGCTCATTTAGTCAGTTGCCTTAACCCTTAGGGAACCAATTGTCTCTCAATGATGTCTTATTCCCAAAAAAACGTTTTTTTCCGCTTCAAATCACATGAAAAAAAGACTTTAGCGAAAGGAACTCCACCTTATACACATAATTACAATTATACTCCTGGTGGCAAATCTGGTCTCCAAACTTTTCCATTACATCAGGTTTTTGAGAAATTTGAAATACAAAATAATCGCGTGTTCAGACATATTTGACAACTCATAGTGGATGAACGAACCCGAAGTGATGACGACTTAAAAACAAGTCAAAGGTAAAGCTCAAACATAGCTCTTTAAGATGTATAACTCATTTGATCAGTCGCTTTAACCGTTGGAGCACTAATTGTCTTTTAATAAGTCTTTTCCCCCAAAACCTTTTTTTCGATACTAGAACATAAGACATCATTGAAAGACAATTAGTGCCCAAAGGGTTGAGGCGACTGACCAAAGGAGTTCTGCATCTTAATCTTTAAGCTTTACCCTCGACTTATTTTGAAGTCGCCCTCACATCGGGTTTATTCGCTATGAGTTTCCAAAAATGTCCAAAACGGTGATTTTTTTTTTTCACTTTGACCACAATTTTCTCAAAAACCTGATGTGATGGAAAAGTTTAGATACCGGTTTTTTGTCCAGCAGATTTATTGTAGTTAAGTGTATAAGGTCGTGACCCAGCCGCATTTTTGATGTTTTGTAGTGTTATCAGAGTCCATTTATGATCTGATCCAATTATATCAGGTGTAATTAAAAAAAGATCAATTGTAATTTAAAGATTTTACTTGTAGTTCGAAGATTCGTAATTATAGGACTCTACTTCTAATTCGAAAATTCCATTTGTAATTCAAAGATTATACTTGGAATTCGAAAATTCTATTTTTGATTCGAAAACTCAAATTGTAGTTCGAAGATTCCAATGCAATTCGAAAAAGATCAAATGTAATTCGAGAAAGATCAATTACAATTGAAAAAACATTTGTAATTCGAAAAAGATCAATTCTAATTCGAAGATTCCTATTTTAATTCGTAAATGATTAATCGAAATACGAAAAATATCAATTATAATAATGTGCTCGATTCTCGAATACGACTTCACTATTTTTTTATTTTTTAAAATTTTTTTCATGTAACAATTAAAGATCTAGTTAAATAGCTTTAATAATTACAAGAACAAATTTAAAAATCTTAAAACTCGAATGAATATCAAATTTTTAATATCAAATTAGGTGAATGGTGAAATCTTATTCCAGAATCAAGCACAATAATTATTTATCTTTTTCGAATTGCAATTGATTTTTTTTTTTTTTGAATTACAACTTATGGTTTTCGTATTACAATTGATATTTTTTGAATCATAACTATAACTATTTTCGAATTATAATTGATCTTTTGTGAATTACAATAGGTATTTTTCGAATTACAATTGAAATCTTCAAATTATAATTTCAAGTTTCGGATTACAAATAGAATATTCGAATTACAAGTATGATCTTTGAATTACAAATGGAATCTTCGAATTACAAGTAGAATATTGGAATTACAATTGATGTTTTTTGTATAACATCTTTAAAAAGCAATTAACTAAACTAATTGAAATATTTTTAAATTTTTTCTCTCCTTCTTTCAAAACAGAAGGGTACTAAACGCCAACAGCAACATCACCAATTGCAGCAGCAACAACAACAACAGCATCACCAAATATTTAGTTCCTCTAGCCACTATTCACACCTACCATCCCTATCCACTACCACCACTACTATAGCCGGCGGCTATGGGCAATCACATGCAACAACGATCAACAATACACCGAATACGTTTGCGTCAACAACTGTGGCTAGTTCGCCAAAAAATCAAACGAAAAAAGGTTTAGCTACGACTAACGCCACAGTTTTGCCCATAAGCCAACAGCAACAACAATTTCAACAATATCAAAGTAGTAGTCCTTTAATAGCTGATAGTCCTTCACCAAGTCCTAGCAGTAGTGGTGGGACTACAAATATAACTGCAGCTTCTATAAATAAACCACCCACACCACAACCACCACCACCGCCTATGCAAATGTTGCAACAACAATTTACTATAGCTAGCAATAGCAATAATGGAGGAGGCAATGTCGGGGGAGGAGGAGGAGGCGGAGGTCAACCTCAACAACAAACATTTCAATTAATACAGGGACCTCAAGGGCAAATAATTGCAGCGGCAACAACGCAGTTTCATCAACAGCAGCTTCAGCAGCAACAACAGCAGCAGCAAAGATTTATGCCTACACCTACAACGAATATAACAAATTCTGTTACAACAAAGTCGTCTCACAAGGTTCCTCAACAAATACTGCCAAAACCCCAGCAACAACAACTAATTGATCAAATCACTTTGAATCTACAACAAAAATCTAAAAATTCTGGTATTCAAACAACTCCAACCCCACCACCAACGGTAACCACCTCATCAAACAATATGTCGTCTTCGTCGTCTCATCATCATCAACAACAACAACAACCAACATTAACACAGATCTCACAAACAGTTCCACAACATGCCCAACAACAACAACAGCAGCAACAACAAATTATTTTACCCTCTGGTGCCACAGCTAGTCTAACAACAACCGCCAACCAGCAACCTTTGCTATTAAATCAAATGCCTATGCTGGTACAACAGAACACTCCACAAGGCGTCCAGCTGATATTAAGGCCACCCACACCCCAACTAACCGCTACCCCATCGTTGGTTATACAAAATAGAGCACAGCCCCAGCTGCATCAACAACATCACCACCAACAGCCACAACAGGTTTTAAGGATATTGGGAACAAATGGAGCCACCATGCAATTGGCAGCAGCCACACCCACTTTTATTGTATCATCACAGGCTAATCTAATGCAACAGGCTAATCATTTGCAAACCATAAAGACACAATCCCAATCGCCAGCCATTACACAGATAACTGGTTTACATGCCGCCCTATCAGCGGCTGCTGCGGCCAATAGTCAACAGCAGAGAACTCAACAATTTACCAATATTAATGGTCATCTCTTGAGTCCTAGTGTGGCGGCACAATTGCAAAATTTACAATTGGCCGCGGCAGCAGCCGCAGCAAATGGCAATAGTTTAACGGCTCAAATACAAATGCCAAATGGTTTAACAACATCAGGAGCTACTACAACCTTGCTGTCGCAATTGCCACAAGCGGCACAATTTCAACAAAATTCCCAGGGTCTAATTAATCTTCAACAATTAAGTGGTGCCAATATACAACAAATAGCAGCTGCTGCTGCAGCAGCAGGTGCCACATTTCAAACTACCCAACAGCAACAACAACAGCAGCAGGCAACACAAAACACTGTTACTGGACAGCAGCAGCAACAATCTCAACCAAATTCAGGAAATAATACCACCGCTCAACAAAACAACAACAACTCAACAACAAATGATCTCTTTTCTACAACAGCAAATACTATGAGGCAGGAACCATTAAGACAACCGACACCAGTGCCGCAACCACAAATACAATTGAGCTTAAATGCGGCAGCAACTATACAATTGCAACAACAACAGCAGCAACAACAACAGGCTCAAATACAACAATTGCAGCAACAGATACAACAAACCCAAAACCAAGTGCAACAAGCTCAGCAGTTGCAGGCTCAAAATTTACAGCAAGTTCAAAATTTGCAGCATGCTCAAAATATGCAGCAGACACAACAAAATATGCAACAAACACAACAAAATATACAGCAAACACAACAAAATATGCAGCAAACACAAAATATGCAGCAACCACCTCAGCAGGAAATTAAGAAAAAACCTAAACCAAGAAAAAAGAAACAACCAGCTGCTTTAGTAACTTCCACAATTGCAGCAAACAATACACAAATTTCAACTAACAACACTAACGTCAATAAATCATTAACAAATAATTCTAATTGTACAACATCTCTGGCACTGGCCTCACCCACCATAACATCGACTTCCTCGTCGTCGACAACAAAAATGTTTCCTAATAATGGCCAAGAACAGCAGCAGCAGCAACAACAACAGAACATTACCACCGTACAACAACAGCAACAACAAAATTTTATACAAAATTCCTTACCACAACTACCAACAACAAAATCTCCTTCACCAACACCTCCACCACCAACATCATCTTCAACACATCAAATACAAAGAGCCAGCAATGGTAAATTAGATTTAGGTAATGTTATGAAACTATGTGGCATTATGGATGAAGATGATGAAGATTTTATGATGGATACCAACAATACCCCACAACAAGAGGAATCAACAACACAACCAAATGATTCAGTTAATAATACACAAGATTTTACTATATCCATACCACAACCAAATGGTAATAGTGATACATTACCCTATACCTTAACAATACCAGGAGTATCTTCATCAACAGCATCATTATCGTCGTCAGCTAATACATCCGAATGTATGGAATCTTTACAAGATTCTTCTGCATCAGCAGCAGCAACAAATATTGTTATTAAAATAGATCCCTCGGAAACGCAAGTGATGCAAGCATCTTCCACTAATACTAATTTACAACAACATCAACAACAACAACCCTATTCCATTACCATACCACGTTTACCCTCTCAGGAAGAGATACAAAAACAGGCTCAACAACATATGAATCAACAAAATGATTTACAAAATAATCAGCAACTAAAGCAACAGCAGCAACAACAGCAACCAATAATGGGTTTAACATTTTCTATGCCTTTACCAACAACTAATACAACAACAATGGTTTCCCAACAACAACAAATACCAAATTTAATAAGCAATACTATGACCAATTCCCTGACCCATATAACTAGCAATATAACAAATACTTGTACCACCACTATAGCTTCAGCCCCCACCAACACTACAACAGCCACAGTTAAGCCACGAAGAAAACCAGCTGCCAAAAGAAATAATAAAAAACAAGAGGCAACCATTAACAATCCAGTCACCAGTTCGTCTTCTTCATCTCAAAACAACACTTCCCTAGCTTTAACAAATCAAACACTATCAACTGCTACGGCTACGGGAGGTGCTTTACCCTCCACATCCTTAAATATAACCACTAATGCGGTTAATACACCCTTATCCACACCCTCGTTAGTGCCCTCACAAATTGGTAATATACAAATATCACAAATTGATAATAGCTTAAGGGGGGCCAATCAAAATCAAATGATTTCAACTCCCATCAATTCGTTAGTAGAAAATAAAATACAAATTATGCCCATAATAGAACAAAAAACAACGGCTCCACCGCCACAACAAATGCCACAATTGCAGCAACAAACTCAAATAGTATTTCAACCACACAACAATACAAACAATAATTTGAGCATACAACAACAACCTCAACAACAACAACAGCAACTTATACAGAATCCAGAACCCAGGCAAATGCAATTGGTGGCTTTGCCTCAACTATCAAACTCTTCACAAGCTTCAACAACATCCAACACTGGAATGCAACAACAACAGCAAACAACAACTTTAAATATAACGCCACAACTGAATACCACGTTAACAACGGGAACAACAAATTCAAATTCATCGATATTATCAAATACGGTACAAAATTCTATGTTACCGGGTATGTCGGGTAATGTATCCATATCTGTAGGAACACCCAATACCATGGCAGCTTTAATACCACAACTAACGGGTAGCTTAACATTGGCAGTTTCAGAACAATGTGAACGTCTGATATTAAGACATGATCCCAATCAGCCACAAGATCAACAATCACAGCTTATATTGCAGGCTTTGTTAAAGGGAGCTCTACCAAATGTTACCATAATAAATGAACCAACAAAGGTAGAAACGAAAACCATAATACAACAAACTAATATCCAACAGCAGACGCAGCAGCAACAATCTAACATACAACAGCAGCCAGCTATGATAACAACAAATACTTCCAACCAGACAGGTGGATTTACAGGAGCATCTTCAGGTGGAACTTGTTCTTCTACAACAGGAGCTATTAGTAAAACCACTAAAAAGCTTACAAAACAAAATTCTTTAAACAACTTAAACGCAAATGAAACAACAAAACAACAACAAATGTCTGCAAACATAAATAATACAATACAAAAAATTTCAGAAGGAAATAGTGTCACCGCTGCGGGAACAGGAAATTTTAACAACAACCTCAACACAAATTTGAATACTAATTTAAATACTAATTTAAATACGAATTTAAATTTTAATACCAATTTGAACAACACAAATTTGAATTCTAATTTAAATTCTAACTTAAATTCAAATTTGAACTTAAACTCAAATTTAACAACTACAAATTTCAATAACAATTTAAATTCAAACTTAAACAGCCAAACAAATACAAATTTAAATCTTAATTTGTCTACACAAATGCCTCCAAATGTTACCTTGTCCCAGCAAAGATATGTGGCATTACCAAAAATCGATCCTACAACACAGCAATTATTTTGTTTGAATACTCTCAACAGTCAAATAACACCTATAAGTGCTACACAAACAACGGCTTCAATAGGACCGACAGAACGTTTGTTAATAGCACCAGCTGGTATTAATGCTCAACAACTGGCACAATGTTTTTCACAGGGTCAAATACACTTTAATGATGTAAATCCCTTAACACCACAACAACCGCCGCCGCCACCGTTACCAATTCAACAACAACAGCAGCAGCAGTCGCAGCAATTAATACAACAACAGCCGGCTTTAAATACTATAATAGCAGGATCGCCGAATAATCAAACTCCTAAACAACAAATTGTCTATCCCATGACATCACAAAGTAATGCCACAACTACAATGACAGCACCAACCACCTCAAATTCCAATACTACTGCCGCTGGACAATGTAATACAAACACCATAACTACCAACACCACCACTACGACCACTACTAAACAAATAGCTAATGTAGCACCCATAATAGATCAATCTAAAGCTAAACAACAGGATACAAAACAACTTAATAACAATCCCTCTAACACAACAACAAATACAGGAGCTGTGCCCAAAAAGAAACCGGTTAGAAAGCCTAAAGCTTCTACAACTACAGCAGCTGATGTAGCATTAATGAAAAATGCTTCAGTTGTTAAGCCTATGCCAAAATTAGATCCTCTTTCCCAGAAACCAAATAATAATCCAGTGCAAATTGTACAACCTAATACCGCCAGCGGTAAACCAGTAGTATCCTGTGCCAATACGGCCACTACATCATCATCCACAAATGTTGTTAGTATACAACCATTTCAGACACAAACGTCAACGGGTACGAAATTAGTGGGAGTGACAGCGCCCATGCAACAACAACCACAAAATATCCAACAACAGCAGCAGCAGCAAACAAGAACACAAACAAGTTTTACTTTAAATTTCTCGGGTACCACTACTACCACCACCTCAACAAATAATATAAATACAACAAATACACAACTTAATCTACCAAATGGTCCTTCGAACTCTACTAATCTAACAAATGGTCCGACGAACTCGAATGCAACAACACCAGGACTCACATTAAACACTGGCAATGCGGGTGGTAATTCAAATAATTCAAATCAACCTCAACATACGGTTTCCAGAGTACAAACTATACAACTGACTCCTCAGCAACAGCAAATGTTTAAGCAAGTGCAAATGCAAATACAATATTTAACCGTTAAGTTGCAACATAAAAATCTATTAAGTTCAATGCCTTTGCCAGCCGATTTAGATCCAAATGTAGTGGCAGCCTTTAATAAGCCTATGACAGATATGGAAATTAATAACGCCCTGCAAAGATTATTTATGGAACAACATCGTATATTGGCAGCGGGTAAAGAAATACCCACACCCGAACAATATATAACAAATGCGGCCAACAACACGGCCACAAATAGTTTTAATTTAATGCAAAATAATGCAACAAATGAAACACAAAAGGGCAACTCTAGTGCGGCAACAATACCAGCTAATATAGTGCAACCAAATAATCATTCAAATTTGGGACAAGGAAACACTAATATGCAACAGCAATCACAGCAGCAACAACAACAAACACAAAAAATTCATATATATCCGATACAACATCAACAAAATAAGCAAGCGAAACAAACAAAACAACAGCAGCAGCAGCAACAAAATCAACAACAGCAGCAGCAACAGTTAACATTATCTACTCCAAATTTAAATACTAACAGCATGAGCCAAACGTTAGCAACTATAACAAATGCTAATACAACTAACAAACAAATCAATAAAGGAAAAACTAATACAACAACTCAATTAATGCCTCAGCAACAACAACAACAAACTACTACTTTACAACAAACAACTTTAGTTAATCCTCCGCCTCCCCCACAAGCTCCTTCTAACATAAATCTACAACTGCCACAATTATCTTCTCTAACAACAACACCATCATTGCCAACATTACCATATCCATCACTGCCTCAACCACACATGATAAATTTAGCTAATATGCCGGCAGTATTACAACAGAAACATTTTACCCAACATTTGCAAATGCAACAGCAACAATTATTGCAACACCAACAACAACAGCAGCAGCAACAACAAAAATTACAAAACTCCAAATCTTCCAATAACTTTCAAACATTTAATACAACAACACAATTTCAAGGACAAGGACCGCCACCTTTAATATTTCCCACATCACAGGCAACAACAGTTACCGCAAATTTACCACAATTAGCGACGTTAAGTCAACACCATCCGCAGCAGCAGCAGCAACCCTTACAGCAACAAATACAATTTCAAACTAATACATCCTTACCCTCAACAGCAACATTTGCTGTTTCTATAGGTAATCAAAAAGCCTATGTACCCATAATATCAGCTGCATTAACTTCTCAGGCAACAACAATCTTTACATCACCAGCATCACTAACTAATTCAGTGGTTTCATTGGCCACCTCAATCTCATCACTGCCACCTCAATTGATAACAGCCACCAATACAACAATGACAACATGTTCATCTGCCTCAACAGCTG
Source organism: Pegoplata infirma (assembly GCA_963921195.1). Classification (NCBI taxonomy): domain Eukaryota; kingdom Metazoa; phylum Arthropoda; class Insecta; order Diptera; family Anthomyiidae; genus Pegoplata; species Pegoplata infirma. Next base: position 271,076,232 of record OY992536.1, read on the forward strand.
TAGCATCAACATCATCATCCTCCTCCTCATCGAACTCGATGTTGGCATCTCCAGCGTTATCATCATCATCGAATTCGACGACAATTTTGAATAATAATTTTATAAATCAAAATTCCTTGTTAAATGCTGCTGGTCACGTCATGGCTAATCCTCCTATTGTCGGTAATCCAAATATTGCTCAATTAACGCAACAACAAACTGTTGTTAAAACCGAGGAACAACTTATATCACCTAAAGCAAAACTTGCTCGTCTTTCTTTGTGAGTAGTTGGTTGATATTAATCCTTTAAATTCTTAAAAAGCTAAAATAGGATAAGTGATTTTTTTTTTAAATCTCATTTTTAATTCATCATACATATCAGGAGTCCCATACAGGTTTAAGTTTTACGGATTTGAATTTATGATTGTTAAGTTATATAAAAATAATATGCACTCGTAAGGAATATTGATTTAAAATGTTTGTAATAAGACAGGCAGGCAACATATGCGGATTAAGGGTGAATCAGTTTTCTGTATATGCTCACATTCGCTTTCATCGGCTGGATGTTTTCGCATTGTGTAAAACTGAGGATGCTGATCCACAGGATATTCACATGTCTAGGTATCACCTTATATCCCTTTTTTCACCACATAGAAAAAGGAGATAGATAGAACTGTTAGGCAATTTAGCTCTATTTGGATTAAATTCCGGATCAGGTCACACATATTGCACTTTGGATTTCTTTGTATAAGTCCACAGTTGGAATGGGCAAAATCCCTTGAAGGCTTTAAGGTTTGGCGGCCCCTGTACACAAGAATTTGGGGCCCCGCTGGAGAGAAAATTTGCATGATAAAAAAAACATATTTTTTGATACAAATTAAACTCATGTTATTACCTGTTTTAAGACAAAAAAACAAAAAAAAATATTTTGAGTAGGGATATTCCAGCTCGAGGTCATTTTTCTTTACTTATTAAAACAATGATATTTGTTTTTAATGAGACCTTTTCTATCTCAGAATCTGAGACATTTCCTATACGAAAAATGACTCAGAGTCTCAAACTTTTTCTATACGAAAAATGTCTCAGAGTCTAAAACTTTTTCGATATAAAAAATGTCCCAGAATCTGAAATTTTTTCTATCAGAATCAGAATCTGTGACAATTTCTTTACAAAAAAAGTCTTTAGAATCTGAGAATATTTTTGTACGAAAAATGTCTCAGTATTTAAGATACGAAACACGTCTCAGACCTGAGACTTTCTCAATACGAAAAATGTCTCAGAATCTGTGACTTTATCTTCACGAAAAATGTCTCAGAATCTAGGACTTTTTCTATACGAAAAATCTGTCAGAATCTGAGACTTTTTCTATACGAAAAATGTCGCGGAATCTGAGATTTTTTTATACGAAAAATGTCTCAGCATCTGAGACAAACGAAAAACGTCTCAGAATATGATACTTTTTCCATGCGGAAAATGCGTGAACTTTAGACTTTTAAAATGTCAGAATCTGAAACTTTTTTTGTACGAAAAATATTTCACAATCCGAAACTTTTTTTGTAGGAAAAATTTCTATGAATTTGAGACAAATTTCTCTGATATGGGACAAATTTCTCAGATGTATACGAAAAGTCTGTTAGATTCTGAGAAATTTTCTGAAAGAAAATGTGAAATTTACATAAAATCCAATTTAAAAAAATGTTGCTCCATTCTCATAAAAGCGAATTTATTGGCATTTCGGGCCCCCTTAGATCGGAGGCCCTGGGCAAGTGCCACGTGTGCCCTAATGGTTAAAACGGTACTGTGTGAATGGTATAGGTATTGAGGAATCGGATACTCTAGATCAATGGTTCCCAACCTTTTTTACGTCACCCCCTACTTTTAAGTTAAAAAAATTGTCTTGTCCCTCCTACACAAAAGAAAAAATTTAATAATTTTTCTAAGTTTTGTGTCTAATAAAAATTACTACTGGTTTAGCAAAGTTTTTGTAAAATAAGCATTTAAACTAAGTTTTTAATAAAAATGTTTAACAATTAACAAAATTTTTGTAGTTAATTTTGCTAAAAAAAATAGTTTTTGTTTTGCTCGTTGCCCCCCCTGGAACCTTCAAATTGCCCCCCAGTGGGACGAGAATCAAAGGTTGGGAACCATTGCTCTAGATGTTTCTTTGGAATAAACAAGTATTTAAAGTTTCGAAAGATGCATTCAAGTGCCTTGGTTTTCTAAAACGGTGTAAGAATTATAACACCCCTTTCGATCTCCTTACTATGTATACCAGTTGTATCCAGCCGAAGATGGATAGAACACCCATATAAGGGGCGGGGGCTTCAGAGTCTATTCTGAAGCTTCTATACCGTATTAAGAGGAGGGAACTGAAGCTTATTAGTGACAGTAGTGTATCCAACTATATTGATTCTTGGATCATCGTCGGAATGTGGTTTGTGTAACACTTTTCTATCGATATTACCATGGGAGATAAGTGAACTCTTTCCTCATGCCCTAGTGTTTGTTCGCAATACTTATATATAATATAATTAACACTACTCCCTCTTTCCTCCTTGCCTATTTTCCTGACCAATGGACTTGGTAATTGATTTGTATTTCAGTAAAAAAAAAATAGAACTATCAAAAGAAAAAACTGTCAATAACTTTTGAATATATACAGTACTTTCAAAAGAATATAATAGATAAGGTTGATTATTATCAGCCATCTCGGGTATTAAGAACAGGGTGGCAACCTGTAAGCCTTTAGGGAAACCCCCAAACTAGCAGGGGAATACTGTCAAAAGCAAAAAAGCGTGTCCTCTTTATTTTGAAAACAGCTTTAAGAGAGCATTCGATTAAGTCATTGTTAATAATTTAAGAAAAACTTCATTCATTCATTATCATCTGATTAAAATTACAAACGTTATTCAAATTTAAATGTTTAGCCCTGCAAAGTGCGAAAGATAAATTTTTTTACAACATAAGTTTTGCATTTAATTACATCCCAAAAAAAATTGCATTTCACACTTTGCCAGGGTAAACATTGATGAAGTTAATACATTAACAAATGTCTAGTTTCTGTATGACGAACGTCGTTCGTCTTCTAGAAATGTAACAAAAACATACAAATTCGTCGCACAGAAATTGGACATAAATCTTTTATAAACTCTTGTTAGAATTTGATTTAATATGCAAACATTTTTTTTATAAACTTTAGATTTCTACGCCAACTTGAGGTAGATCAACAAAGTTGTTTAAATCCCGATTACAAAAGTCCATTCCAAAATAAAGAAGAAGCTGTAAAACGTTTAATAAGGTAATTTACAAAAATTTTATAACTTTTGAAAAATTAAAATTTATTTGTTTAAAACTTTAATTATTTTAGATATCATTGTATGTATCAAACTGATGAAGATATACCCAGTGAAGAGGAAGAAGAATTTGAAAAGACCGCCGTTAGATTTCAAGATAAATTTCATAAACTATCGGGAAAATTTCAACAGATATTATTACAAGAATCAATGGTGAGAAGAGTAATTGACTAAAATTAGTTAAATTTTTTTTTAGCTTTTTAAACAAATAATTTTATATTTTGATTTTTTTTATATACCCTCAACTTTTGATTAAACCCAATAAATCAAGTATAAAACAATGTAAATCAAGCTCTAAATTCCAGCCCCGGCTTGATTTATACTTGAATAACACTTGAATTCAATAGCATACTCCAGCAAAACCGACACTGGAATTCAAGCCCTGTTTTTACATCCTTATCACTGTTTTTATATTGAATTCAAGTGTAATTCAAGTATAATTCAAGCATAGACTGGAAATAAGGGCTTGATTTACACTTGATTTATACTTGATTTGCACTTCAATTTTAAAAATGCTTATTGGGAAGTTTGTCTTAAGCTATATGAAAGGATCAAGGAGCATTGGCGTAGATACCCTGTCTGGGGGGGCACGTTTTTTGAAAAGTCTTAGAAAAAGTTTTGATTTTTATTTGAAAAAAGTTTTTTTTGATATAAAAAAACCCGGGGGGCTTTAGCCCCCCCCCCCCCCAAGAAAAATTATCTTCCTACGCCAATGTCAAGGAGAAACAGTTGTGAGACAAAGTTCAAATGTCTATATCTCGAAAACCGCTCGACCGACTTTAGAAATTTGTTGGTATTCGCATTAAGCAAATTAATGAAAACAATGTATCGCAACATATATTTTAACAAAAATCCCACAAAGAGGTCAAGGAAAAAAGTATTTTTTTTTGGCAAATTTAAAACAAAAACTTTTTAACCGATTATTAAATTTATTTTGATATTTGTGTTCAACGTATCAAAATTTATAAATTTTTAAAAATCCAAAATTTTTAGCGCCGGGCGCCAGAGTTAATTTAACTCGACGCCCGGACTACTACAATAAAAATTTCAATGGACGCTGAAAATCGAAACATTCAACATAACCTAAAAATGCTAAATGCTTTAATTCAGATACTGGTGGAGAAGTCGAAGAGATCTTTACACAGAATGTTATTTTAACCAGTAAAAACATTTTTTTGAGCAAAACAAATTTTTTTGCGGAAAAAAAATTTCCGAGAATATATTATTTTTGTCAATATAATTTCTTTTGTCAATTGATTTTCGCCAAAAAATTTTTTGGACCAAAACTTTTTTAAATTTAGATTTTTTAAATATTTTTTTCCATTATTCAATTTAACTTTTCTACTTATTTTTTTTATAATTTCAAATAATTTTTAATACCTGCTCTTTTTTGTAGTTACAACATCGTACCTCTGAAACATGTCAAATGGAAAAATTAATGATAGATG